>JAJEJH010001309.1:0-31720 GCA_026122585.1 Anacardium occidentale | reverse complement strand
GTGCGGTGTACTCAGCACACCCGGGCAGTACAAAGATGTACAGAGACCTCAAGAAAAGTTTCTGGTGGTCAGGGATGAAGAGAGACATAGCAGACTTCGTTTCCAGATGCCTTGTATGTCAGCAAGTAAAGGCAGAGCACCAGAGACCCTCAGGATTACTTCATCCTCTAAGTATTCCTGAGTGGAAGTGGGATGATATCTCCATGGATTTCATCTCCGGGCTTCCTAGAGTTCAGAGAGGATATGATGGAGTATGGGTCGTAGTTGACCGTCTCAGCAAGTCAGCGCATTTCCTGCCAGTTAAACAGGGAATGTCCACAGAGCAGCTAGCCAGACTTTACATCAGAGAGGTGGTGAGACTTCACGGCGTTCCCAGGACGATAGTGTCGGATAGGGACTCCAGATTTCTGTCAGCCTTCTGGAGATCTCTACAGAGAGCATTGGGAACCAGGCTACATTTCAGCTCAGCATATCACCCTCAGACAGACGGCCAGACTGAGAGGGTGAATAAGATATTGGAGGACATGCTGAGAGCATGTTGTATGGACTTCCAGACCGATTGGGCAGAGCTGATTCCTCTAATGGAGTTCGCCTACAATAACAGTTATCAGGCGACGATTCAGATGGCTCCATTTGAGGCGCTGTATGGTCGGAAGTGCAGATCTCCTCTCCATTGGGATGAGATTGGGGAGAGAGATTCCTTAGAAGTATCAGTGGGACCAGAGACTACTCAGAGGATGATTGAGCAAGTCAAGATCATCAGGCAGAGAATGAGACAGGCCCAGGATCGTCAGAAAAGCTACGCAGATCTGAGGCGCAGAGAGATAGAGTTCTCAGTGGGTGACAAAGTTTTCCTGAGGATTGCACCTTACAGGCAAGTCCTCAGATTTGGCAAGAAAGGGAAATTAGCACCCAGATTCATTGGTCCCTATGAAATCCTCGAGAGGATAGGGACAGTAGCCTACAGATTAGCACTGCCAGCTAGCATGGACAGAATCCACAATGTCTTCCATGTGTCCCAGTTGAGAAAGTATGTGGGCGATCCATCTCATGTGCTTCAGTTTTCAGAGATAGAGTTGGCAGAAGACCTCAGTTATCAAGAGCTTCCAGTTCAGATCTTAGACTACAGAGTCAAGGTCCTCAGAAATAAAGAGATTCCACTGGTCAAGTGTTATGGCGCAGCCAGAGGGTGGAAGAAGCCACCTGGGAGGTAGAGTCTGAGATCAGGGATAGATTCCCAGAGTTGTTCAGGTAAATTCCGGGGTCGGAATTTTGTTAAGGGGGAGGTAATGTAGCATCCCAGGTTAGAAAAGCCCTTAGGGGTAGAGTTTTGGGGTTAGAAATAGAATTCAGAGATGGATTGGGAGTTCAGTAGAATTCAGGGGTGAGTTGATAATTTTCCAGAGTTGTGTGGCCTTCGTATGATACCTTTAGGGAGGTTTTAATCATGCGAAGTGCGGGAAATGGATTTCATCCATTTTCCCAGGCGCACTCCCGTGCGCCAAGCCTGCACGCCCGTGCAGGTGGGATTAAAAGAAAGAGAGAGACGGGAGATTTGCATTTCTCACCCATTTCAGTCAGCTTTCTTCTCCTTTTCAGCAGCTTCCAGCCCTAGGAGAGAAGTCCAGCTTCCAGCAGCTCCCAATCCAGCCAGAGATCAGAGAGAATAGCTTGAGTTTAAGCTTCCAGCAGCCATGTCGAGAGGTAAGTGTTTCTTACTCTCTCCTTCAGTTTTTCAGCTTGTTTGATGTGGATGGAAATGTGAGTTTCCATTCCTAGCTTGAGATGCTATGCTTGTATGTATGTATGATGATGAGATGATGATTATATGTTGATTGCCATGATTATTTTCCACCCAGAATCATGCATGCTTTGCTGTGTGTGTGCAGTGTGAGAAAAAACTTGATGTGTTAATGGTGGAATCAGTAACAGTGGATGGATGTTGAGATTGATGATTGATATGTGTTATTAGAAGTGCCATTTATGCATGTTTCCAGTTAATTTCAGTTTGGATGAGAATCAGTTGGTTTCCAGCGCGTTTCAGGTGAGCCATGTCTGAGCAGAGCAAGACACACGCCGTGTGCCCGCAAGAGCACGCCCGTGTGCCCTTGTTTCTGCAAGGACACGGCCGTGTGCACGAAGTGCACACGGGCAGGAAACGCAGGGACACGACCGTGTGTCCTGAGGGACACGGCCGTGTGTCCCATTTATTGCATGAAATGGCCAGAATTCCAGAAGCACACACGCCCAGACGCACGACCAGCACACGGTCCCGTGTGCTGGGGCACACGCCCGTGTGCCTTTGCCTGCACGGCCGTGTGTGTGTGCTACACGACCGTGTGCTTTCCTTGCACGGCCGTGTGTCAGCCAGTTTCTTCCAGAAATTCAGAAATTGATTTATTAAAGGTTTGGTAATCCATCCAAAGGCAATCAGACATCAGATAATTCAGAATTCAGTTAAGAATAGAAGCATATGCATTCAGAGCATAGCATATAGTCTGAATGAGGATCCAGGGATCCGAATTCAGTAGTTTTCAGCAGTCAGAACCCAATCTATGGGTTTCAGTTTTGGGGTGAACTCGAGGGGGCATCTGTGGGACCCAGCTTTCTGACACCAGTCAGTCAGCTCAGCAGTATATCAGCAGATCAGTTTCAGCTTTCTAGCCAGTAGCTAGAATGTTCAGCCCACTTGGCCAGGATGCCGAATCCCTGTGTTCATCAGCCTGATCAGCACAGCAGGTACCTTCGGGTACATTCAGTTAGATGCTCAGATACATGCATCATCAGTCATTTTCAGATTCCAGCTCAGCATGTCATTTCATATATTCATATTGACATGCATTAATCAGAAATTAATAACCAGATAACAGAGTAATCAGATAAATCAGATTCAGCAACCACAAGCGCATAGATGCATGTATAGGGCCGACCAGGTATGTATGCCCTTGTTTGCTGCTTGCGTGGGTTGAGGGAAGTAAGGAATGCTTACTGGGTGATCTTTATCACTCATCCCTTTCCTTCTTCCTTCCTTTTCAGGTCAGTTTGCTGCTGGCGAGGAGCGGGTGGATTGAGGCTGGCAAGGAGGACCCCACACACACTCTCCAGTTTGTATTTTATTTTCAGTTGGACCTGTGAGGTCTTGTACTTGTACGTTTTGTAAATGTATATGTACTCAGATGTAAAACAGTTGTACAGAGCAGTTTTATATATATATATAGTAAAGCCAGTTGGGCTCATTGTATATTTCAGTTTCAGCTTCCGCTTGCAGTGTAAATTAGATCAGCAGTAGTATTTTCTTTTTCGTAGGATTCCCGTCGCGGGTACCCAGATTTTCAGTTTAATTAATAAAAGATCTGTATCTTTCAGCAGCAGGGGTACTCGGGGCGGCGGGTCCTACAAGTAATGCTAGTCTAGAATAATGTATAGCCATTATTATTTTCTTGGATCAGTACTCATGTATTTATATATAAACACAAGACAAGAAATAGGGTGAATAAGATGAATAGGGTGAAGTTGCACTGCCAGTTAAAGTATTACAATTTTGCTTGTTAAATACGAGATGGGTACTAATTTTATGTAAACAAATAGACAACAGTACAAAAATATTAGACATATGTGATTGATAATATCAGACATTAAAATGAGAGATAAAATAGAATTACTTCAAAAGAATTAAGATTTGAAAAAACTAATAACATTTAATGATTAATTGACCCCTCATATATTTACAAAATATATAATAAATACAATTACTAAAGATATACAATATATATTAATATGAAAATATAATACAAATCATAATTTAAATAAAACCTATCAATATTGCAACTAATGTAACAATTGTTATTTATTTTAGGCCAAACAACATGTTCCCACCCATAGTTTGGTCCCAAGACAAATTCCCACCTATCAAATTTATAAAACCTGAAATCTCACATGTTGACTGTTAAATCTAACGGTCAACAGTAAAATTTTAACAATCAAGGGGAAATTTTTGTCATTTTAGAGTTAAAATTTATAAAATTATAAAATAATATTTAAATATATTAAATTTTTTAAAAAATATTTAAATTTAAAAAAGAAAGCCAACAACCGATTTTTTTAAATTTTTTATAATTTTTAATATTTTTATATATATTTAAATACTATTTTATAATTTTATTATATTTTTTTAATAAGAGTATTTTTGTCATTTCATAAAATAGGTTAATGAAATTGGAGGGAAATTAGGTGAAAGATAGGTGTTTAGATTTTTAAATATTAAAGGGTAAGAATTTTTATCTTGGGACCAAACTATGGCTGGGAAGAAGTCTTTTGGCCTTATTTTTATAAAAATTTACAATTAAATGTAGACATTGGGGAAATCCAAGACCGGGGCGTTGGAGCAAACAAACAAGAGTAAATAAATAAATATATAAAAGGTTGAATGATCCGTCCGACCCAAACTTTAATCAACTATCAATTTCCTATATTTAAGTTTCAAAAGCTTATTTTCTCATCCTCCTTTAATTCTATTAGTCTAAACCATTACATCAAAGGGCAGTAAAGTCATTTTACACAAACTTAAAAATGGTTGTTCCCAAGAACAAAACCATTTTCTTAATAACTTTTGTTGGTATTCTTATGCTCTGACTAACTTATACCTCATCGAAAAATCTAGTGATTTTAAAATGTGTCAAGAACAAAACCATTAAGATTTTTTCTATTTTTGGACACTTTGGCTTCTATGAGACTTTTGTTTCGTAGGTGAAAACTATCTTAGAATCAATTAGACTGTCAGTCTTGAGTTAACAAGTCCCTCATGGCTTGTTCGAGTGCTTAAGGGATGTTCATCAAGGTGATATTTTTTGTCCATCCTTTTTCGCATCGTTGAAGAATTCTCAACTTGCAACCTTTCTAAACTTTTTTTAGAAGAACATTTCTACTACTAAAACTCTAGGAAATTACTTTGCTCCTAATCATGTTTTATTTTGGGATTTTTTATTTTTTATGTTTTGTTACAGGGTAGATGCAAACCAAAAATAAGACCAACAAGAGGGTTGAACAAAATACAAACAAAACAACAAACCACAACAATTTGAATAGCCCTTTTCAAATTCAAAGCAACTCTAGTCCCACACAACTTCCTAAATTTAGTTTTTTGTTTTTCCTTTATCTTTGAAAAATATCCCTTTTAGACAATCATGAATAATGAAGACAGCACCAAGAACTGTAGCGACAAAGAAAAAAAGGCAATTAATAAAATTTCAAGTACACCTACTATTGGGATAACAATGAGAAGGGGAAAAGGAATAAGCTTTCGTGCGAAGTAATTGTCAACATTATGATTAGATTCGTTTTATGATTTCTCTTGATTGTAATAATTTTGATGATTTTGTATGTAATGAAAAACAACAAGAGATGCAAGTCGCAATCTTTTAAATATGTCATTTTGAGGGTTATCACAAGAGTTGTGAAGGATGAAGGTGTTTTGGTGGTTGTGAGGGGAGAAGCTTTTGTAGATAAGGTCGGGGGACTTTAGAAGGATGAAGGCGGTTTCATTGCTTTGTGTTGCTTTTATGTTTATGTTGATGGAGGTGTTTGGGTGTGTGGTTGGTGATGAGTTGTTGTTAGGGAAGGAAAGAAAAGATGGAAAGAATGATAGTGTGGTGTTTTTGTTTTTTTTTTTTTTTTTTAAGAGTTTTGGGATCATATATCCTTCTTACCCTTTTATTTAATAGTTTATATTAACCGAATAGACGAACATGTGAAAAAAATTCTACTTTTCAAATTCAAAGGTTGAAAAATCAATTTAGCAAAGTTTGGGTGGGATATAGTCATTTGACCTAAATAAAATATAAAGAAGAAAAAGATAGTCTGTTTACATGAAGGGTAGTGGTTTATTGCTTTTGTGTTTTTTCGGAGTTCTAGGGCAAAACGACCTTTCATTTAATGATTTACATTAATAGAATTGACAAATAGAAGGGAAAATTATTTTTTGAAACTTAAAGAGTAAATAATTGTCATTTCAACAAAGGTAGGGTGGGCAATAGTTATTTGGCTTAATAAGAAAAATGAAAAGAAAGAGACAGTCTGCCTTCCTCCCTTGACTCTTTTCAAACTATGGCGAGCGAGGACTTTGACCCATGACCTTTCTTCATCTTTCTACCATTTTCCTTTGCCTAGGCCTGGCTGCTCCCGCAAGACTATTCAAGTTTTTCTTTAATCTCTCTCTCTTACTACTTTTCAAGTTCCCACTTACAAATAGTTCCCTCAAAATCCCAAGTGGGCACTTCTTCGTCTCTTCTTTACTTAGCCCTTTGATTATTCTTTCATATCATAAAATTAATCAAAGCACTGCTGTGCTCCTCCGTTTTCCCACTGTGCTATAAATATATATATTTAATTTACACCATATCTCTCTCTCTCTCTCTCTCTCTCTCTCTCTCTCTCTTCTCCCTCACACAGTTTGAACCTGACCTCCTAGACTTTCTTAGGGTCTGATCATGATCAGCAAAATCATGTCTTGTTCATCATCTAAAGGCCTAACTAAATTAGTTAATCTTCTAGAAAGATTATATAGATGCTGATCCAGAAGAAAAGGATCTGACAGTGGTGCCGTTGGTTAGGTTAGTTAATTAGCTAGCCAACGGCTAACTGCACGCCATCCATGGACAGTGTTTTCCTTCTTGAAGATGCAGCACGCGCCAACTTTCTCCAATCGGTAATGCAGTCTTTTGGCTGCACTTATATATGCTTATGGTCATACTATGAATTGGCCAAGTATGTATCAACTCTTTCACTTTCTTTTTTCAATTTTTCTTAACTATATATCAATTCGGCTGACCGTCTTTTGATTCTTAATTTCCAGTTGTTTAGTCTTCTGGGATGGATGTTACCATGAAGATAACAGCCAGCCTAGCTCGTCGTCCGGAACGATATCTTGGAGGTTTTTTGATGAGTACCGTAAATCAGTTATCGGAGTCGTTGAATTTGCGTACGCATATATATAGAATTTTATTAAATTTTATTAGATTAATTTAGATTTTTCTATAGATCGATTTTAATTATAACATAAACTATATTGTAAAGGGGTGCCTTCTTGTTTCACTGTTGCAGCCGTGTTCCAGGTCTTGCTTTCAAGATCAATCGGCATTACATTGAGCTCAATGAATCTGACCTTCAGAGATTGGCATCCAATGATGCACAGCGCCTATTTTATCAAGTAATAAGTTGAATGTTAACTGCACTTCTGTTAAATTTTGCAGAATGCATCTGTTATAGCTTACTTATTTTCTTTGTTTCTATTTCACAGGAAGCAAGGATTAAGGTTTGGCAACTTTATCTATAAAAGAAGAATTCTTTCACGTACTCTACAGATCGCTTTACATATAATAAATTCAAAGCTAAACGATTGCAATTTTCTTTTTCCATTCAATATTTGTAGACTGCAGTATTCATGGCGTGCAAGAATGGGGAAATTGAGCTAGGCTTCTCCGGTATGACACAAGTAAGAAAATAATTTAATTGCCACTTCGTTCTTTAAATCCGGAAAAGATCGTACTCTTGATAAATAAACTCTTATAGTTGAATTAGGTTTAATCTCATTTCTACCATTTCTAAAATCAGTTTAATATGGAAACGGAGATGGGAAAATTATTCGCGGACTTAATTCCTCGACAATCGGCGGTACCAGAGATTCCAGGACAAGTGCCTGATACCAATCGACCATCATCATCTTCGTCCTCATTAAGAGCTGTGTCCATGGATAGCCCAGAATACTCCCCTCTCATATTCAGTATCCCAACCACATCCCACATACCAGATACCCTCAATGAGATTCCTTCATTGCATCCAATATTACCAACTACTGCTAGTCCACACCAACAAGTTATGCAAGCATTTGCTCAAATGCGAAACATTCAATTACCGACGCCCGAGAGCGAGCATGCTGCAATAACAAGAGCCATTTTTGCCGTTTTAACTTCTCCTTCCTCTTCATCATCATCATCTCAACAAAATCAAAATCAGCCGCAGCAAAATCTACCCCTCAATTACCGAGTGAGCCCCCAACCTAGCGCGTTCAAGAAGTATAACTCAGCTCTAGCTCCAGCGTCTCACATGGTAACCCGGACATTAAGTCAGCTGAAAATAGCAATTTTATTTTATAGAAGGCTAAATTTTGGGTTACAAAACCGCCCCACCAGCACTCAGTTGCATCATATGATGTCGGAGAGAAAAAGGCGCGAGAAGCTTAATGAAAGCTTCCAGGCACTGAGATCACTACTTCCGCCAGGAACTAAGGTATGATAGATGATAAACATAAGTAGCTTAACCTTCATCCAGACTCTAGTGTTCCTTTCAACTTAATCAAAGTGTCATTAATTATTGCATTTCAAGGATAGATAGATAGATAGATAGATAGATAGATATACACACACGTATATATGTTTATAAACTTAAGTGTAATATATAATTGATTTTGTAGAAAGACAAAGCATCGTTGCTTATTAGAACAAGAGAGTACTTGAGCAGTTTGAAAGATAAAGTAGCAGAACTTAGTGAAAGAACACAGAAATTGGAGTCTCAGCTTTCGCCTGCTCCTTCTGCTGTTGTCAAAGAAGTAGGCGCTGACGAAGGAAGAAGTTCTCCGCATCAAAGACTTGAGGTACTTGTTGTTCCTGTACCTGAATCAACCTCAGAAGAGAGAGTTATCGATTTGAGGGTGAGTGTAACGGCAGAATGTCCTATGGCGGATTTAATAATCCGGATTCTGGAATTCCTGAAACGAGTTAACGATATGAGCTTGGTGTCCATAGGAGCCAATACCTCAAGTTCTTCGAATCATGTAATCTTCAGATTGAGAATTCAGGTATGTATAATGAATTGTAATGCATATTCTCCATCAGAACGATGTTAAACTTCCATTTTTGTTTTTTCAGCTCAGTTAAAAATCATACCAGGATTGTCTAACACAATCTATAGAGAAAATCAAAAAAACAAAACAGCAACATCTATTTCCGTAAATTAATCGAGCAATGTTGAAAATACTTTGAATAAGAAAGCTCTATAGTGAAAACACAACAAAGGGAACTTTAAATTTGTCCGTTGAGATTATTATAGTTAGAATAATTCATGCATGTTTGGTGGCAAGAAACTAGATGAAGACGATAAGAATTATAAGATATATTATCCCCTCAAATTTTGCATTTATCTTATAAAAAACGCCCTCCAGAATGGAAGATGAAAATCAAAATCATACATTGAATGTAGAGTTTCTTGTTAAATATAGACTACTTATTAAATTAGATTGCAGAAGTGAAGAGTGACAGGTAGATTAAAGTTACGAAATTGTTGAGTGCAGGGAAACGAATGGGACGAGTCTACCTTCCAGGAAGCAGCGAGAAGAGTTGTTTCTGAGTTGGCACCTTCACAATGACAATTGACAACTGAACCTTCTCTTGCCAAAAACTAGAACGGAGATGGTCATGTATAAGAATGCCTTTATTATTATTAATATTAATAACTCCATTTTGTGTGCTAAATATTATTGAGAGTATGCGTCGCGCACCCAGATTGACTGCTGCTGTTAATTTTCTTTAAATGGGACGATCCAATCCAACAATAGATTGCTTGATTGATTATAGATGTCTTATTGAAAGTCGGTCTAAAACACTCTTTATACGTTCAAGAATATCAAACCAGCCCACCAAACCTAACATATTTTTTCTTCGTTCAATTCATTTCTATTGATTAATCCATGGACGTGTGTCTCTAAAACAATGGCCACGCCGTCACATCAGATTTTTTATGTGCTTCGTTGGCCACTTTTCTCTCCGAAGGGACATCAAAAAGGCCCTTGAGACGGCGGTTTTGACTGACATTTTCCCAGTGGAAGAATCAGAACGCCATGCTTTTGTTTCAGCTGTTCTAATATATACTTAACAAACACAAATATATCACCCAAATTAATCTGTATAATATTAATAAGAGATTCATGCATGAACTTGATGGTTTTATCATAGTTTGGAGGTTTATACCGGTAAAACAGCAGCCTCCAATTCCACACAAAAAAAAAAAGTATTATAATAAGTAATACTACTAAAAATGAGCTTTTAGGTTAGGTATATAAAAATATTCGTTTGAAATTTATCAGAAGAATGTGAGCCTTGATTTCAGAGTCAAACAAGGTGGCGCAAGAACTAGTGCGAGTGCTGTCCTTTAGAAAAAGGTTGATGTATATAATATCTCTAACGAAGCACTGGAAAAATTATATTGAATTGAAAGGAAAGGTCAACTCCGTAACTCTATTCTTCTGCTGTAATATCCCGAAACTCATGCCACACGTCCAAGCAACCTAGAACATGAAAGATGCTGCTGGACACTGTTCTTTTTTTTTTTTTTTTTGTTTAAGTGGATATTCAACCAAGAATATGCGATAGTATCAAATAATTTGATGGAAATAAGTTTGGATATTGATCTTACATAGACTAATGTATCTAAGTACTAAAATTATGGAATTTACCAACCTTGAGTTAAACCTATCATATAGAATTGAATTAACTAATTGATTAATTAAAATTAATCAAGTATATTAGTTCAGAGAGTAATTATTTTAAGCTTAAATAGTGGTTTTCCATCGCTAAGGCACATGTATTAATATGCAATGTAAATTGTGGATTTTATATAATTGAATGGATAACTTGAATATACATGGCAAAATTTTATAATCGTCTTCTTTCTGATGAGATTGTAAAGTAACGGATAGTTAGATAGACAGTATAATGGGTTGTGTCATACTAAAATTACACTGACATAGTCCATTGTACTTTCATATTAAGTCATGTCTAGATCTACTAATTGGAAGATCTTATGGATTGAGCCAGTCCGAATGAAGGGCAGGGCCAAAGCAGAATCCAAGGTCTTATGAGTCATGCCGATCGGACCTTTAGCAAGTTAGCCCACACGCTTTTGCAAGCTGGCTTGCCAATTTATTTTTATTTTTTTTACTTTTTTTATTATTTTTTGTTAAATTATGTTTTCTTATAAAAAAAACATGTTATGAAATTGCTTATGATTAAAAAATAAACACATGATTTACTATAATAGTATTTTTTTTGTTTAATTCTTTTGTAGCGACCGTCGCCACAGGCCACTATGTGCTACGGAAAAATACTATAAATCATAAATAAAATATACTTGTAACGGGGATCTTTACAGTAAAAACTTATTGTTGCTGCTAAATTTAAAATTTTTTTGTAAACAGAAACTGTACACATGATTTATTATAATAATAAATAGATTATACTGTACATGTGTGTAAATCCCCAAGCTACTCATGTATAAAACCTACTACTCATACAATATATACTAAAGTATAATACATACATAAACACATGAGAACTAAATAAAAGCACGCTAGCCAAATATGCTATTTGCTACCGAGTCATATCCCTAAAAACTGACAGCTGTTTCACGTTACTCGAATCTCTCTCCTCACTGACCTGCGAAAGGAAACAGAAAAAAAAGGGTAAGTGACAAAATCATTCAGCAAACGTTTCCTAACTCAAACACAAGCAAGTCCTACACTTAACTGGCTACGTGACTTATCACATAAAAAATTCTGCTTTATTGTTTTCTCTTATTTCTTTATTATCTTTACTTTCTGAAATATATCTATTTTTTGTACTGTTTTTTGTATTGTTTTTTGTCTTATGCTGCTTTGTTTCTCATGAGATGTTGTACATGACATAGAATATATATGCTGATGTCATGTGTATGCTAAAAGCCATAAAACTTGCCCTTATGCCTGATTTTTTGAAAACTCTTTCTATTCTGAAATTTCTTTCTAAAATAAAAAGCTGTGATCCGAAGATCCTAAATATATACATATAATATGTACTGGAAACTGAACCAGAAAGTATTGTATCTGAAAATATCTGTTATGCTAGCCAGGCTGATGAATATTCTCTCAGAATATCTATGTACAAGCCACAAAAGGTTTCTAAAAGACTCTTCTATCCCTGAATCCTCTTAAAACTCTTTTTTATCAAGGAAATCTCTCTTTTACCCTGGATTCAGAACCTACAAAGACAATTTTACCCTTGGACTATTACATCTTTTAAAATAGATTGAACATTATTTTGCACCATTCATCTAATATTATATCCTCAATGTTAAAAAATTGTTGATCAAAAGCGACAACATACTTGGCCAACTGTATGACCTAAAGAAAATAGCCAAATTGACCTCGATTTTATTTGTTGCCCTTTCAAATGATGGGGTATTTTTTCAACAATATTCATTTATATGACGACTAAAATGTCTAATGTCCCCCAAACTAGCACATGTTAAATAAGAACTACAGTGTTTGCATACTGTTTATCAAATCAATTTTCTTCAAATTGATCAAAGTGCGTCTACACCACTGATTTTTGTTTTCTAATATTCCTAACGGGTGTGATACAGTTGCATGCTCTTACGACTATTACTCTATATGGACATACTGATTTTTTTGTTATCAAAATAATCAAAACAAATAAATTGATTTGATATATGATTCATTTGTATCAATAAAATAAAAATAGTAACTGGACAAAAATCAAAAAAAAAAAAGAAATAAGTTAGTTAAACAGAAATGAAAATTTAAGTGAGAGAATTTAACACTTGAGAATTGACATAAAAATGTTGAGATTGAGACAGGTGAGAATGCGATGGGTAAATTATAATAGGCGAGTAAATTATTATAGGAAAATGTGAACGTAAAAAAGGTAATTATAAGAAGGCCAAAGGACAATTTCCCACGCATAGTTTGAGGCGGAGACAAAGTTCCACCTGTAAGTTTTCAAAAACCCAGTCTTCCACCTTAGAAAGAATTTAATATTAAATAAAATATTAAACAGTAATATTTCAGGGGCAATTTTGTCTTTTTATGATTAAAATTTTATAAAATAATAAAATAAATTTTATATAAATTTAAAAAATTTTAAAAAAATTAAAAAAATAAACTGGCCACAGCCGCCGATGTCGGCGGCGGTGGCCGTTGATAGCCGCACCAGGTGGTCGTCCCCGGCCACCTGGTTCCAGGAGAGGCCAAATCAGACCTTCCCGTTAGGTGGAGGTGGTCAGATCGGTCGGCTCCTATTTTGGAGGAGGCGGCCAGATCTGACCACCGAAAACGACCGAAGAGGACCGATATTGGTCCCAGTGGTCGTTTCTGGCCACGTTTGTCGGGGGAGGAGGCCAGATCTGGCCTCCTCCACCAAAACTAGAGGCGGCCAGATCTGGCCGCCTCCACCCGACGGGGAGGCCCGATCTGGCCTCCCCTGGATCCAGGTGGCCGTCTCCGGCCACCTGGTGCGGCTATCAACGGCCACCGCCGCCGGCATTGGCGGTTGTGGCCAGTTTATTTTTAAAAAATTTTTTTAATTTTTTTTAAATTTTTAATAATTTTTTTAAATTTATATAAAATTTTTAATATATTTTTTAATTTTTTTATATTTAAAAATTATTTTATAATTTTATTTTAAATTTTTATTTATTAAAGGGTATTTTAGTCATTTCATTTGAAATATTATAAAATAAGTTTGAATTTTGGTCCAAAGGTGGAAGACCAGGTTTTTGAAAATTTGCAGTGGGACTTTGTCCCCCCCTCAAACTATGGGTGGGAAATTGTCCTTTGGCCCTTATAAGAATTTAAACAAATTTAAAAATAACTAAATAAATAGTAGTTGTTGGGATATCAACCCACCAGCGACTAATTGTCAACGGCTCCCTGCTTTTGCAGTTTTTTTTTTTTTTTTAATTTAAGCAAATTGCGTCCCCACGGGTATGACAGGGTCCATGTTATAACCACAGGCACATGATTAGGCCAATCATATAAAATTCAAAGGAATGGTGCGCGGACTTTTGTATAAAATTTAGTTCTTTTTTCATATTATATTAAGACTGGAGAGTGCGTGGGAAAAATTCATGCTAATGGGCCCCCTTTTCAACCTTCTGGTAGACTTGATCACCAGTTTCTGGCATTTTTTACCTCCAAAAGTTGAGAAAAAAAAATTCCCAAAACAATGAATCAATTTACTGTAATTCATACCACCTACTTTTTCCAGGTTCAAAAAGCTAGAGGACCCACTTCTAGAAATTTACTAAAATTTTCTTGTAAAACATCATGTATCCAGTTATTGAAATGTTGTTCTAAAACAACATTTCCACATTTTCCTGGTGACAATCACCAACTGGGATAATTCATTGAATTCAAGAATTCAAGTTCCAGGAGCAATTAGCGGCAGAGAGAAGGCCATGCTGCAGCTGGGGAAGCACATCGGGAAAGCCTCAGAGTCAGACAGAAGAATATTCATAACATCCTTTTGAAAATATGCATGCATGAACTTCTTGCTAGTTTCCGAATATAAGATCTGCAAAGAAAATTAGAAGCCCATGAAAAAGGAACGAAAAAGCAAAGATATTAATTTGGCCCACCACAAGCCCTGGTGTCAGAGATTCACCGATCCTTTGGCATAGTTTCCACATCAAAACATGATCCCACATCCATGAGAAATAATTTTTAAACAATCATAGGCAAAACTCCTAAAGGGAAGACTGTTTTTATGACTTTTGCAATTGCCATTTCTATTACATAGAATAAGAAATGTAGCCGACATTTAACAATTAGTAATGAAGATGACTGAAAATTTGGACAATCCCTGATTTCGCCCCCTAGTCGCTCCTGGCCAAAAAATCTTTCATTCACTACATGAAAGTAGTTTATCATGAGCAGGATAGCATGCAGCTATGAATACAAGGCCTTCACTGTCTGATCAATTCTTCTTCACTGGCCTCTGAATTCAAAATTCCCACATGCAACTAATAAATCAGGAGGCAGCTGCAAATCCCTTACAACAAAGCCCTACCCATGGAATGAGGAGAGCTTCCGTCAATGTTTAATACATTTGTAAACCTATGCTTCAACTGCAGCTACTGCTTCCTCATCAGTACTATCAGGCATAACTGTATCTTCAGATGAGTGTCCATCAGTAGCCCCAGCCTCTGGTTCCTCGTCAGTAATTAGAAGCTTCTCTTTGAGCTTTGTAACAAGATCTTCCCTCACACAATCATTCTCAAAGAGAAACCTTTTAATGGCATCCTTACCATGAAAACTCTGACCATTAAGACCAAAGAATGAACCAGACTTGGTTATGAATTTATATTTTACAGCCAAATCAATGATCTCTGCTTCTCGGCATATCCCCTTGCCGAATTCCAGTTCATACTGAGCCGTCTTAAATGGAGGGGCAAGTTTGTTCTTAACAATCTTTACTTGTACTTGACTTCCAATGGTCTGCAAAAAAGCACAAAAATATCAAACAGACGCTTTACCCCATGAACATACACCATAAAAGGATCTAACTTAACAAGAAAAATTATAATAATCAATACTACGGATACAAACTATCCATAAAACCTAGTGTAACATGATGCCATTAAAGAAGTAAAAACAGGAGAATATCAAACAAGTTAAAAGACGATTGTTACAATCTTGAAGAAGAACCCATCAATTTGTAAGTGTAGCATTACTTCTTATAACTGTGCCAAATCACCTGCTCTTCATTTGTTCATAACCGTGCTATACTTGAAAATGCATTTCTGACAGTGTAATTATAGATTGATATGATGACAAGACACTGAACCAATTAATTACTAAAAATATGAAGAGCAGAGAAATCCTTCAATGTGGACAAGCATTCTAAATGAGGATGCTCTTATGCCTGAAAGACATGCAAGGGCGGCAAAAGCGAGATCTCAATCCGAGAAAATGCCCCCATAAATTTGTTACAACAAACATACTTCAGGTGTTATCCGGCAATAGAAAGTGCCCCTGCATATGATTCTTTCACTGCTCTTGTAGGATCAGCTATAAACCCTCTTGGGGAGGGTCTTTAAACAGCAATAGAAAGTGCCCCTGCATATTAATTGCATGTACTTGCTTGAGCTGACAAGACTTACTTCAGGTTCATTCGCAAATCATTTTCTCAAGAAAATCGGGTAATGCTATTGGTCCCCATAATGTATCTTAGTAAACCCACTTCTCATGGATGTATAAGTGAGAAAGAGAGAGAGGGTGGAATGAAGGTTTTTACCTCTTCCCCCTTCTTGACAAGCCCTATTCTCTTAATATTTAATCGAACTGAAGCATAGAATTTCAGGGCATTACCGCCACATGTAACTTCAGTGGGTCCACCAAAGCCTCCAAAAGTAGAAAGCTTTGCCCTCACCTGATATTCATGTCATCAAGAAGTCAAATTATTTATTGCTTTAATAAGAGAAGTAAACTTCAGATTTCAGCAGTATTAAAGCACATTTCAGTGACCCTAAAATAACACTCCCCGCGGCTATACATATATGACAATGCTCATAATAAGACAATGCTGATAAAGTAATATGAAAGCTATAAAAATGGCTCAAATTTTTTAAAACAAGAAAGATATTGCTATAAGAGTAAGAGAGGGTGAAGGGCTTCCTTATTTCACTTCCTCAAGGATGGGTCCCAAGGCTTTAGATTGATGCTTCCAAAACTATAAAGCCAGGCTCCAAAACTGAGCCATATTTTTATCAATCAGACAGCCATCAGGATTTGCTCACCCACCACTAGAGTCTCTTAAGTAGATATTCCCAATGCAAAAAAAAAAAGAAACACCAGCATGAACGAAATCCCAAATACTTGGTATAAAATAATTAAGCTTCGGTGACTTGACAAGAATCAGGAAATCCAGTATTAACTAAGTAGGAAGGTAGAGCTTTAAAAATTTAGGACAACAAACATGTAACTAAGATTCTAATCTAGGACCTGATTTGTAAAAATTAAAATGGTCTGTGATAATGATAAAGAATGGCTCAATTTCCGAAGTGCCTGACTCATCAATCTAGCTTGCATTGCCATGTGAGCATCACCCATCTCACCATCAAGTTCACTTTTAGGCACTAAAGCTGCTACCTGTGATCAAAGATACAGGATCAAAACCAGAGCACAAGAGCAAAAAGTACATTCAGACTTGCTGTCAAACAAATAATTAAAATTATATGTTTTAGACTATCTAATCTAAAGAACTTCTATAGAGGGCATACACCATTTGTCACTGTGCAGAGCAAGAATCGGCTATTTCTTTTAAAATAATTAAATAAAAGAGAAAAAAAACTCTAGCATTGCGCAAGAAGCAGTCTAAGCAAAAAAGCAAACAAAAGAAAAGCAAATCTCATTAAGGCATATAATGCATATTCCAACACCTATCATCAGACTAATTAAGTCAATCTAGATGATTAAAAAAAGTATGCACCAATCTAACATCTTGCTTACACTGTCAACAACAACTACATCAACAGAACCACTTCGGATCAGGGTATCCACAAGACTCAGAGCTTGTTCACCACAGTCAGGTTGTGAAAGAAGCAAATTTTCTGTGTTTACTCCAATAGCCTCAGCTAACGATGAATCAAGAGCATGCTCAGCATCAATAAAAACACAATAACCTGCATTAAAATGGCAAGAGAAAATTTTCTCAGAATCTTGGGACGTCAAAGCCAAAAGTAAATAATCCAGAAACATTCTAATATCCATTTCTTTCAAAGCCCAAATCACTGAATGGTTATTCCATGAACCCGCATACTGTTAAACACATAAGAACACAAACCAGATATCTAAGAATGTAATAAGACACTTATAAATCCATCTTAAAAGGATTGGATATGTTCTTATCAAATTTTTTATATTAAATTGAACAGTCAATACAAAGAGCAAGCCTTCCATGCAATAAGCTTTGACAACAAATTTATAATCAAAGAGATACTTGAACTATTACATTTACATACAAAATCAACAAGATGTAATTTAAATTTCAGCAACCTCCTTGTTTTTGTGCCTCAGCAATTACATGTAGTGCAAGAGTTGTTTTTCCAGAAGCCTCAGGACCATAAATCTCCACAACACGACCCTGCAAAGATAGATATCAAGAAAGAGATTGCATAAGCAGCCAATACATATTGCTAAGCGATATCTTGGGTCTTCATAATAAGCAACATGCATTGCAAAGTGAATATGAGATGGACTGTCAGTCCATCAACTTTAACATGAAGTCACAGAGTTCAAGCATTTGACCAATGTTTAAAGAAAACCGACCCAGTCCGGAAACTATAAGATAGGAATAGTGTTTTTTTTTTTTTTTCAAATTAACCCATTTTTACAACAAGGATGCACGACGCATTGGCTAGCAGCTAATAAATGCAAAACAAAATGAGGGGAGGAAGTTGGTGTAAGAAGCAAATCTGGCAAAAAGGTTTTGTATTCTTTAACCCACATTAAAATTTTATTATTTACAAGAGAATCAAAGAAGACCATACCATATTTAAGAAAGAAAGGTTATTAATCCTTATCACATTTGCATAAACTTAGCAGCTATTTCAAAAAGCAAAAGTTCATGAGATACCTTTGGGAGCCCGCCAACTCCTAGAGCTACATCCAATGCAAAAGAACCGGTGGACACCACTGGAACATGTCTGGAAGATACAGACCGACCAAGCCACATAATAGATCCTTTCCCAAACGAGCTAGTAATCTGATCCAAAGCTTGCTGCAGGGCAAGCTCTTTCTTTGACATATTCTCTCCGCGAGAGTCACTTCCATCTGACTTTGATTTCCTTTTACCTTCAAATGGATAGAACGTTCATCTGTCATTACCTTAAACTTAATGCAAATGGAAAAGCAGCACTGACATTATTTATTCAACCAATGATCAAGCTCCAGCATCATACACCACAAAAATACTATGACACAACCGTATGAGGAAATTTTAAAAATATTAAGTAAATAAAACACTATATGCAAGAATAGACTTGATGACACTATTACCATAAATAAAAAAATCCACAACTTTTAAGATAGAATGCAGTCAGTTTCACATTTAGTTCTTCAATTTGCATCTCCATTTCTAGTGTATTAAACTATGCCTACAGCCTACGTTTATCTTGATAACAAAATAAAACGTTAAAAGAAAAAGCAAATTTATGATTTTGTAAATATGAGAAACTGAAGACAAGCAACAGAGGAACTGGCACCTTTAGAGGAATAGTTACAAAACTGAGAAGAAACTCCCAAAATTCCTCCTTTTAGTCCCGGCAAATCCTAAAAAATAAACAAATGATAAGTAATGAAAAGTTATTATATGTTCTGTCATAGGTAAAAGACCCATCATCGACATTTATTCAAGTCACAAGTAGATATTGTTGCTTTCTCACGTCACCGACAATTTCTTTTCTTAAATGATATCAGAGACCAAAGACAACATAAACACACAAAGTAAAAAGGTTTCCGCGAGTAAAAGCAAAAAAAAGTCACCTGGGGCGCTAAGAGAGCTCGTTTAAGCAAAGAGGCGTTTTTTCGTAGAAGCTTAGCCATAGAAAGGCGTGGATATTGAGAGAGTAATAAGAACAAGGCTGGAGAAGAAGTGAAAAATGAATTAGAGAAGAGATGTTACTCCATTTGAAGTTCGGAAAGTAGAGAGGAGAGTGAGTTATTGTAGGGTTTTCAAGATAGGGTCTTGGATTCCCTCCGGTTTGAACTACGCAAATACAGAGGAGACAAAAACTCGGGGCTTTCCGCCCTTTTTCAATTAAATTAAATTTTTCTATAATAAAGTTTATAATTTTAATTAATTTTTTAATGAGTTGTAAGGATATTTTATAAAAAAGAATAATTTAAAATATGTAATGAATAATAATGAGATGTGGTTAAATCTAAACTGAATATATTCGAATTCTTTTTTAAGTTTAATTTGTATAAATTTGAAATAAATTGTTTGAATTTAAACACAAACATTAGTTTTGAAAATCAACGAACATAAATCCGAATGTATATTATACGAATACAAATCTGAATTTAAATTAAAATTTTTTTAATTATATTTTATTAATTATAATTTTAAAAAAATATAAACACGAACTATACAAACAAATAAAATACAAATCGAAAGCTAACCAAACTATACAAATTGAATACGAATTCGAATTTTAATATAAAAAATTTAACGAATTCGAATTTAAATATAAACCGAATAAATTCGAATACAAACATATGCATATTAATATTTGGTTTGACTTGAATCCAATCCTAAGCGTGATAAACACTTAAAATGTGATAAATAATAAACAATAATATAGAATATGAATAATAACATAAATATTATTAACTTCGATAAATAGTGATATAAATAATAAAGTTGTCATGAATAATAATATAAAAAATATTAAAGACGATGAATTGCAGCATAACATAAACATTATTAGGAGCAATATTTAGCAATCAGGCGATATCATAGCCCTTAGATTTTTTGGGTTTGGTAATTGAAAAATATTTTTATTTACAATTAAAATCATCGTTTTAATTAATTAATTAATTTATAGAAAATAATTTTCTGTCATGCTAAGAATTAGTTTTCAGACAAAAACAAGTTTTAAATGTCATGATTATTTAAGGGTAGATCAGGTAAAATGTGTATTAAGTTTGGATTTTGGTTATATTTGTAAAATTTATTAAAAAGAAAATTATTTATTAATTATTTAGACATATTAAAAAGTGATATTTTAATTGATTTTCTGTTAATCGACCCTAGATTATAAAACTTTTTTTTATTGATAGAAAACCCGTCCCAAATCGACATTTTTATAAAACACTAATTATCGATAAATTTCAGATAAACACAATATCTTAATTATATTTCGCTAATTAAAGTCAAAATTTTAATCATATATTGATTTTTTGATGGTTTGAATTCTCGTTTTCATGATAAGGAGTATGTGGACCCATCTATGAGTTTTGTTGGTCAAAATTTAATACAAACTATTAGAGTTAAATTCAAACCGAATATATTCAGATTCATTTTTAAATTTTGTTTAAAACGAATCCAAAACGAACTATTTGAATATGAACACAAACTATGATTTTGAAAATCAATGAATACAAACTTCAAGATGATCTGTACAAATCGAACACGAACATAAATATAAACTTAAATTAAAATTTTTTAATTATATTTTATTAATTATAATTTTTTAAAAAATGTAAATGTTAATTATATAAATCGAATACGAATACGAATATAAATATGAACTGAACTATAAGAATTGAACACGAATCCAAACTTCAATATAGAAAATTCAACGTATATAAATCCAAATACAAGTCAAATATGAATCGAACAAATTCATATATGAATCCCACTCAAGGCATTAAATTTTATTATTGTTTTTTTCATTTCGAATTATTTTTTAAAATAAATGGTGACAATAGTATTAAAATTTTAAAAATATGGCCCGAAAAAATTGTAACCACATAGAAAAAAAATTAAACTAATAAAAAAATTTGTATGTAAAAAAAAAAAAAAAAAAACTCATATCATATTATATGTATATAAATATATAGTATCATACATTTTTAGTAATTTTTTGGCCAAAAGAATTAATCCATCCATACTTTTTTTAAATGATAAATTCATACCTGTCAACTTTTTAAAATTTAAATGTATATCCGTTGACTTGATCAATAGTTAAGTTTAAATATCAATTATTAAATTTTAATAGTCAAAAATGTATTTTTATATTTTTAATAAAAAATAATAAAATATTAAATTAATAATAAAACAAATTATAAAATATTTATAATATATTTATAATATTTAAAAATAGATAATTAATAATAAAACAAATTATAAAATATTTAAATATTTAAAAATATATTTATAATATTTAAAAATAGATAAAAATAATTAATAACTAAGAATTAAAAAACAATAGCCATCGACAACAATGGATGATAAAAGTCGACCACTTAATTCATGGGGTGGCTTTATCTGGCCATCTCCACATTATTGATAGTCGATAACTCAATTATGTAATTTAATTATTTTAGGAATTAAGTTGTTGACGGGGTGTTCGGAATTGCCGAAGGGGCATTTAGTCCTTTGGCCTAATTTTTTATATCTAAATTCCTTAAATCTTCAAAAATATTTTGAGCTACATAATTATTCAATTTAAATTTTTTTTGTCACAAATCTTTTATGCATGTAAAGTTGTCAATAATATTTGGATGTAATTTGATTTTTTATCATTCAAGACATATTCACATATATTAAAAAATGATTCAAATACTACAATAAACACAAAGGCATTAGTAGATCATGTATTATAGCAAAAAATAAAAGATAAGTTTTTTTTTTTAATGTGTTTTTCACCATGTTAGAATATCAAGATTTATTATTTTTGCTCATTATTTTAACTAAATAATCAATATTAATGTAATTTGTAATTTCACCAAAATTAGAATTTACTCATAAATCAAACGACTGATTCCAACCCAAGGTTTTCTTAAATGACAAAGTCTTACCCAAAAACTTAAAAAAAAAAAAGAAAAACAAATGTCCACCTTCCTTCTAATTTTTTTAATATTTTATAACAAATGACCAAAATATCGTCAATAAAATAAATAATATTAATATTAAAATAAATTTTAATAAAAATAATATTAATATAATAATTAAAAATTAATAAAAATTAAAAAACCGACCATTGTTGCCAACATCATCGCCAATGTGATCGGAATCAGACATCTAGCTAGATTGATGGTTGGATCTGACCGTTTCAATGGTGGAGACAAATAAATCATACTACCCCTACCATCAGATATAACTCGAAACAATTAGTATACATAAAACTGGTTGTTTTCAACCGCCTCTAATGAGACGATTAGATTTGACTGTTTTCACTAGATCTTTGACAACTACTTTGCCATCGAGATAACTAGATTTAACCGGCTTTGTCATCAAAGCAATCCAATCTAATTATCAATCCAACTAGGTAACCATTTTCGACTACTTGATTAAGTTTTTTATAACCATCATCACCGACAGAGATAATAGCCTTTCTAAATTTTTTTATTTTTAAAATTGTAAACTAAAATTATAAAATTATAAAATTATATTATTTTTTATATTATTTTATATTTTAAGTATTTTTAAATTTAAATTTATTATTTTTTAAAATTTTTTTATTCAAAAAGAAAAAAATATCTCTTTAACTAATTAAATTTTGTGATTGATCGATAAATTTAACTATTGATTTTATCTAATAAATAAATATTTGATTTTTCAAAAGTTTTTAAATTTTGCTTTGTCATTTAAAGAGTACATACAGGTAGGTTGCCTCTCATAAGAATGGACTACACCCTGATACACCTACCCTTTTTAACTTGATTCTATTGTTAAATGTTCTTGTAGATTTTAAAACAAAACTTTTGTTCTTAATAGTTTACCCTATGATTTATTATAATATATATAACAAATAATAAAAGTACATTTTTTAAATATATGTTAACTTTTTCCCATATTGTTCTTCAAATACTACTTAAAAATAAAACCAATATCCGTTATACAATATAAAACTAACACCCTTTTACAATTTCAATTCAAGTAAATGACTCCATTCATATAATATAGTCTATAAAAATGAAATATTTTCTTTTAAGTAATTGACAATATTTCTGTAAAATACTGTTTTGAATGCTAGCACAGCTTAACATAATTTTAAAATATAGTCCAAATGTTATTTGAATATATTGTTGATTCAATACAAGAAAATGAACCTCCTTCATGATTTTAACAAAGATTGGTTGATAGGAAACTGCAAGCCTTCTTTTTACATCTTTCTTTATAAACCCATAAACAATTGACTAACCAAGATCTATAAAGATGGGAATAAATGATAAAAAAAAAAAAACTAGCAATACGTAGATAAATTAAGTTGCTGAATCATTCACAAAAACAAAAGAAATCCATCATACATCGCGAACCAAACCCACCACCCAGCCCACGTCCTTTCTCAAACCAACGAACAGAAAGGAAAGAAGGATCTTCCAAATCCATCATCATCCATAAACAACATTAAATCAATGTAATTATAAAGAACTCGACCAAAACTGCAAATCCCTCTTTCCCCTTCCCTCCCTCATCAAACATTTAAAAAAAAAAAAAAAAAACCTAAATAAATTGTAATTACTCTATCACAACTCTAACCACACAAGATATACTGGCGCCTCACCATTTAATTTCTACTGCTGCTTGCATTCTGGAGGTCTCTCACCCTGCTGACCATCTCCACTTTGTGGTCTTCCACTCTTCTACAATAGTAGAAACACAATACTTACTAAGATTGGCAATTTAAAGTGTATTATCGTGAAAACAACATATTATATATCAAGGATGGGATGGTTAATCATATCAAGCAATTAAATTTGCTATAATACCTTGTTTCCAGCTGACTGTAGAGTAATATTTCAAGCCAAGCCAAATCAACAAACAAGTTAGCAATTGATCTCATTCTAAAATAAAAAAAATCAGGCATCAAATATGGATATGTATAGAGTCAACACAAGATAATACATTAATGTACCTTCTTTTTGGTCTTGACTTCCTCTTCATCATCTTCATCATCTCCATCTTCGTCTTCCTCATCATCATCCTCTCCTTCATCATCATCCTCATCAATATCCTCATCTTCATCATCATCATCTTCTATCTCAAGCTCATCTCCTTGAATAGCCTCGCCTGTAAACCATGATACGGCATGGGGAATAATCTTGTCTCTAATGGTTGACCTATAGAACAACAATCAGCAATTATAACAAAATTTCAGCATAAAATCAACTTACAGTGGAACTTGAATATAAATAGTATAATTTTCCCAAGAATTTGGAATCCAAAAGATAAATAAATTCAGTCCTTCAAACCACATCTTGGTAGAAATTGCAATGATATGGAAGTCACAGAAACTTGAATCACCTAATGCTACATATAACTGAAATAGAACATCAAGAACATTGCAAACTAAGAACGACTTCAATTGGTAACATAAGTTTTGAACAGAGTACACACCCAATATCATAATCTTGTTCCATTTGATTTTGAAGCTCCTCAGCCTGTTCAAGAAAATGGGAAAAGGTTAAAACACAAAACAATAAATCAAATATCATAAATATCTGTAAAAATGAAATTATGTTAATCATACAGTATCTTCATCGATGTCTTCATCATCTTCAGGGACTTGAGGTGGATTAAAAAAATTGAAAAAACTTTCACAATCTTCAGTTTTCGTGATAGGCTTAGCATTCTTTGATCCCTTCTTAGGCTTCTTCTTAAGGAGCTTCTGTGTCAAGCATTTTCCTGGATACCACTCAATCTCAGTCCTACAAAGCACCAGAACCTATATTTTAGTTACAGTGAAAGGCAGACACACCTCTGCACAATCTTCTAAATTATTTAACTACTGAATAAGAAACTAAAGATAAACATTCTCAGTATAAGTTTCTGAAGAGACAGAGTTACCCAATGGCTTTCTCAAGAATAGGTTCATCTTCGTCAATCATGTGATAAGTCTTCGTCAATATAGAGTTCTTGAAAAAAGGATTGGTATCAAAGTAAAATTCAAGCTTGAATCCTTTAGGTTCCTCTATCCTATACCACTTAATGTCTTTAAGATACTTGAGAGCTCCTTCATCACGTTCAGTTATCTAAGTCCAAGAAGAAAAGAAATTGAGAGACCAATACTTCTATGAATTTGGTAGAACCAGACCAGTATATATTTGTAATTAAATAACTAACCTCCTCAGCCAGCACTTCATTATTTTTCATTGCAGCGAGCCAGAAATCAGGTACTCCTTTCTCTGCATAAGAGTACCACATTCAACATGAAGCCAAAAGAATATTGACACAATAAACAAAGTCCCCAGGCTATGTTCAGAGAATACCTTCAGCAGCCTTATCCTCTTCTTGGTCCATTGCAGCTTCATTTGAAGCTCCCTCAACTTCAACAACACCATTCACAATATCAAAACGCTGCAGATATTTGGTTAAAAAATATCAGGAAATGGAAATTATAATTATTCAGCATATTTGGGACAAAAATATACACAACCGCCCACTTGCACCAGCAATGCCCTCCCATGAGATCAATTAATGCACTTTCATTATTGGACACTTAGCATCAAGAACAACCACGCTAGCTGACAGATGTGTTTACAGAGGATAAAACTGAAAAAATAGCTGGTTCTTACACTGAGTAACTCTGAAAGAATGGATGGTTTAACAACCAGAAGAAACATTAATTGCAAGCACCTTGTCTGTTTACCAAATTGTCAATTTATCCACTTTGAAAGGAGCAATCCCAGATTTACATAGGCTAGGGTTTATTAATTTTTAACAGCGCTATTCACCTCTACACACATAATATAGACAGATTTGATAATATTAATCGTATGATACCTTGGTGTATAAAGGCTGGTACAGTTTCTGATATTTGGCTTCAAGTGCTGCTCGCTCCTCAAAAAATTTTGCCTCTAATTCATCATGCTGACTCTGTAAGATCATGTAAGAAAAGCGAATCTCCCATATCAATATTCCAAACGGTGTTGACCTTTAACATGTCTACTTATAAAGGAATAAACCCAAAAAGACATACAACATGAAAAAGGAAAAAGAAAAGTAGAACTTTCACTGTGGTGAAAAATATTCACCACAATTTTTGTCAATCAATTAAATAGATTAATCGCAGTTAAGAAAAGTAGAACTTTCACTGTGGTGAAAAATATTCACCCAAATTTTATCAATCAATTAAATAGATTAATCGCAGTTTCTAAGGACATTAAAACTAGAACTTTCACTGAGGTGGAAAATATTCACCACAAAATTTGTCAATCAATTAAATAGATTAATCACAGTTTCTAATGATATTAAATGCCCTTCAGCGTACTTATAAAAGATGGAACTGAAATTGGCGTAGCATTACAAACCAACAATGTCAAACACATCGTGTCAATAGATGCTCTATGCCATATCATATAATAAACACGGAAAATGAACAAACCGTGGATCCTCCCACAAAACCCACATCAATAACACAACTATTGCATTATAGAAAGCATAAAAAAAATCTTAATAATCAGGCCGAATAAAGTATCAATTAAACAACCGATTTGACAACAATAGTACATGCCTGGATCTCTCTGAGAACCTCCACACGCTTCCTGACTTTAGGAGCCAAGTTCTCGAGAACATCTGAGTGCTGACCAGCTAGGTTCTGAAGCTTATTCTGCACAAAATCTAACTCAATTACAAAACGAAACAAAACAAAAAAATCGAAATAAAAGATAAAATATATGAGATAACAAAGTAAAGCAAGTAACGGACCTTGAGGACACTGACGAGACCAGCACGATCCTCTTCGTTAAGAGCTACAGAAAAACGGAGAAATCGTGAGTAATAGACAAAAAAAAAATGGAAGAAACAAAAGAGGCTAGGACTGAGGGTGGGGTGGGAGATTACAGGCGTTAAGATCGGCCATGTTGAAATTATCCTTGTCGCTGCTCATTGTCCAAGTGAGAGGCTAAAACCCTAAGCAGATTCAGGAAGGAAGGGAAAAAGGCTATCAGAGGCGTCAAAAACAGATGTGGCCTCGCCTCCCTTAAATCCTCTCCCTCGCCCTAAAAGCCTGGCTTTTATTTAATTTTAATTTAAATTCCTTTTTTTCAACACTGTGTTTGCTATTAACCTAGAACAAAAAATATGGATACACATTTTTATATATTTTATATATTTAAATTGTATGTTATTAATTTTTATTTTTATATAAGTCAATATTTAGTTTTAACACTTAAATGATATTTATTTTAAATAAAATAATTTATTTTTATTTAAAGTTTTTCCAAATGACATTTTTATACACAAACTTTTAAGAAATCAAATATTTATCTGTTAATTAATTTTTATCTAATTTTATTAATATTTTAAATAAAATGACTAAAATATATTTTATTAAATATATAAATAATATTAATATTACAATAAATTTTAATATAAAATAATATTAATATAATAACACTAAAATTATAGAAAATAAAAGAAATTTTTAAATAAAGTCATTATCATCGATATCGTTACCAGCAATGATGAACACCATAAATATAACAAGGTGGCTAGAAATGATCACCTTATTCGATTAACGTTTGGATCTGATCATCTCGATTACTAAGATACCCAAATTTTTTGACCATCTTTGATGAAGGAGATTATCAAATTTAGTGGTCTCCGTCAGATCTTTGACGGTCAAATCTGACTGTTAATCAAACCAGGTGGTTATTTTTAGCTACCTAATTAGATTTACGGTGGCTATTATCACCAATGACACTGTCAATGATGGTGAATCTTTTTAAAAAAAATTTTTATTTTTTATTTTTTTATAAAATTTATTAATTTTTATAATTTTGTATTATAATAGTGTTATTTTATATTTTAATTATTTTTATAAATATTTTAATCATTTTTTTAAAAGATAAAAATATCATTTTAACTAGTTAAATTATAATGTTTATCATTAAATTTAACCATTAACTTTTATTAATAGTGGATATTTAGCTTTTTAAATTTTTTTTTTTTTTTTGTAAATGTTTGTCAGTTAGGGAAACCTTGGGTGAAAATAGGTCATTTGACATTTATTTTATTTGTAAATATTATAATAAAGTCAATGTCACTTATACCCTTAATAATACAAATAAATTTCATGTTAACCTTAAATATTATATTCTTTTCTTCTTGTTACCATTTCATCCTATATAAATTTAAAAGTAATCTATTGTCCCTAGCTTTTATCATTGACAAAATCGAAAATCACATTAATCAGTGTAATTTTATTATTGATAAAGTTGAGAATATAATTTTCAATCTTATTGACAATAAATATCACTTATGACAATTAATCTTAAAATTATGTTTATTATTTTTAATTAAAATTATTATAAATTATTAATAAAATATATTTAATAAAAATTATAGATAAAATGTTATTTAATTTGATTTTTTTATCTTTTTAATAATTTTATAAAAAATTAACAAAATTTTTTAATAAATTTAAAAAACGGGCTATTAAGAAGATTTTTCAGACTTTAAGGTGCGATTTTTGCTTCATTAAACTTTGGGTGGGTTACAGAAATTTAGGCTAAAATACTTCACTTAGTTATTTTAAATTTGAAATTAATTATAAATGGTTTTTTGCAAATAGGGCTTAGTGAGGTCTTCAAAATTCTCCCTGAAAATATTTTACAGGTTTCACATATAAGGTCTGCATATGAAACCGATATGTTGTAGTCGAACCGCATGGATTCGATCAAATTCTATGTTTTTGCCAAGAACCCAAGTAGGAAGAAGGTTAGCCAAAAGAGTGGTATCGACCCAATTACTTAGCTTTTAACCAGATTCAATCAAATTGCCTAAACACTTTGTCGATAGAAATTTACTAATTTTAGTTGATACCCTTCTCGACTAAAGTATTAAAATTCTATATGATTGTATTTTGACCAAACCAGGTCCGATTATAGATTTTCAATCAACTATATTTAAATAAGTTGACAAATAATTATAATTAAAAAATAAAAAAAGACAAATAACATATTTTATCAATTCGTTATCTTAAAAAAAGTTTTATATTTGAAAGATGAAATAACGACACTAAGAGGTATCAAACTATTAAATTTTTTCTGCTAAACAGATCAAATTTTTTTTCTTTTAAAAGAATTGAAGTTTCAAAATTTCTTATTAAAGGAATTAAACTTTCAAAATTTTCTTTTAAAACTATCAAAATTATAACCTTTATTATTGAAAGTATTAAAGAAACGCAATTAGGATTGTTATTTTGTTTTGGAAGCTATACGATTAGTTTGGTATCATCAATAGAAAATAATGCAAATTTGGTTTTTTAATTAAAAAATATGAAAGTTTGATCAATTAAATAAAAAAAAAAAGATAAAAATTTAATATTTTATTAAAAAAATTCAGCTCCTTTAATAAGTATAATCCAGAATTATTTTATTTAGTTTAATAATTTATTTTCTCGTTTATTAAGAATTTATTTATATAGTCAAACATAATATATTATTTTATTTGTGACTATCATTTTAAAATAAATTAATCAAATATATCATAATTTCTTATCGAACATATAATAATTAGATCCATAAGATTGATCCAAGTGGTGAATATCATCTAGATACCTGCAATCTTCCACTTATATTAACCCATTAGAATTAAATTCAAATTGAATTAAATTCAAACATGCATATATTGGTGTTCAGACTCGTTTCGTATAGTTTAAATTTGTATTTATCAAATTTTTTATATTAAAATTTAGACTTATATTCGATTCATATAACACAGTTTGTATTTGACTCATATTTATGTTCGTATTTGTATTCAATTCGTCTAATTTTGTTGTTTTTGCCTCTATTATAACAATATTATGAAATAATTTAATGGAGAATTAGATGTGCATAATATTTGGAAACTTACCATTAATTTGTTCTCAACGAAGACATCCCTCGTCATACCAAACATATTAAAATGACAAAGTATGGTTACAAGCACCATCTAATATGGATCCTCTACAGTCCTTTCATCGTGTTTCACTCTAACCATTGTTTATGCAACCATAAAAAAGTTAACTAAAATTTGCACAAAACAAAGAATTGATTCACCTTAATAAAAAAAAGTTTAATCGATTTGATTTAGTTTAATCGGTTCAAATTTGTTTAGTTTAAATTTAAATTAAAAAATTTAACTCATTTTAAAATTAAGCCAAACTCGATTTAAAAGAAAATTTAATACGATTTGATTTATGATTTAAATTTATAATTCAAATTTGATTTAAATTAATAGTTTAAAACTGTGACTTAGATTCATAGCTCAAATCTGTAATTCATTAATAAATAATCTTATTTTATGAATAAGTCACAAACTTAAGTCCCAATTCTGAATAACAAATCCAAACGATGAAATTGAATTATAAATTTAAACCATAAATTTAAGTTAAATTTGAATCGAACCAAGTCAATCATTTTTGTATTCAAACCAAACTCGAGTTATCCCTTAATTTTAGTTTGAGAAACTCAAGCTAGACCAATTTGCGTTTGAACCAAACTGGAACTGAGAGACGTTCAGGTGTAATCTAAATTAAATATTTAAAAATTAAAAAAATAAATTTTTTAATATTTGTTTGGATAATAATGCAATAATCGATCAACCGGTTTATCTATCATATGACTTAGCTTAGCCCATCGAAAGAATCAACAATCAATAAGAATATGAAAACTAATATTACATATGTAATATAACTTACATGAATAATCTAATTGTTGATTATAATTGTACTTTTGAATTATTTAAACCATAATCCAAAAACTAGGATTAACTTCTTTTAATAATTAGATTTAATAATTTTTTTTACATTTTTAATCCAAAAGGGAAAAATGTTTATCCTAAAAAAATTCAATAATTTAATAATGTAAAATGTAAAATATGAAAAAAAAAAAATTAATAATTTAAAATGTAAAAAAAAAATCATTGAATTTAATAATCCAATAACTAAAAATGGTTAATCCTACTAACTTTAGATTATGACTTAAATAATCTAATAATTTGGATTAAATGAGCTGCGGAACCTCTGAGTCTCAATATTCTCTAACATAGTCTCTCATGATCTCTACAACCCTCAATCTTCTCTACATAGTCTATCATAATCACATAACTTCACATATTAAAATAAAACCCTAAACACTCGGAAGGTCACAAATGATATGCAAACACAATGTTCTGCAAGTCCA
>JAJEJH010001308.1:0-31834 GCA_026122585.1 Anacardium occidentale | reverse complement strand
AAAATTTTAATCATTATGTTTCCCTATCTATCTTTCATTGGTTTTCTTATTTCATTTTAGAAAATTCTATTGAATCCCTTTCTAGGATTATTTTAGCTATTTTAGTGTTTTGCAAAGTATTGAGTAAAAATTGTCTGGTTGCTAATCTCCATCTTGAGTTTATTCGAACATGCACCAAAGTAAATTTCATGTACACTGCAAGTTACCATATAACAATAATGACTAAACATATCTCTTTTCCTCAAATTGTCTAAATGTGCATATAAACCTTTTGTTTGAAGACATCAAACGAATTTTACAAGGCGGTACATCCCTTCATCTTCCATAAGATTTTTTCCTGTTCTCCTCCTGTGTGATCAAGGAGTAAATACTATATCCTATTGAATTGAGATTATGTCGTTAATATAAATATTTTGTTTTAGTTCAATTAGAATAGGAATAGGTATTGGCATTATACTTAAATTAAGAAAGACACTTATCGGATTATTTGAATGTAACTTCTCTGTTCATTCTATAAATATGAAGAGGAAGAAACGAAGTCAAACACATATAAATACATACACAATTAAGAAACAAGCCCAGACAGTTGTTACATTTTTATTGAATTGTATACTAATTCAGTGCCGTAATTTTTATTGAATTTCACACTCACTTAATTTGATTACTTTCCTGATTTGACACAAACTTTTTCTTCATATCTTTCCCGTATCCACTGTAATCTTACACGATTTATATACACACACATCAAAGATTTCTCCAATTTTTATTGTTTCCATTTTCTTTCTTTTGCAAAATTATGGCTTCCGTCTGTTCTTCTTTTACCAATCTTTCCCATCGCAAAGGCATCCCCTTAACATCACGGGCTGATTCAGATTCAAGTATCCGGGAGGCAATGATCAAGAATAGGTTCGCTGAAACAATTCTGAGGGCCCAAGACAAGATGATTCAGAGTAACTTGCTGGACAAGGAAGTAGGGGAAAGGAAGAAGGCTGAGATAGAAGCTGGAATTAGAGAAGCACTTATGAAGTTGAATGAGCAGAGGCAAAGAGAACGGAAACTTGCTCGACAAGCAATTGACAAGATCGTCCAAACGGTGGAGTGGAATCATCCCCTGGAATTGGAGCGTGAATTTGATAAGCTAATAGGTGCTGCCGGGGATCAGCCATGCCCTGGAATTTGAAAACCAATTTTACAAACTAATTGGTGTTATCCTGATTCTTCAGAAGGCTATCAAGATTGTAGGAAATGGGCATGAGGGAATTGTAGATGGAGATAGTAGAGTGATTTTGATAGATTTACACAAGATTTTTGACGTATTTTTCCAGAGCCGTTTATATTCTTTATGTAAAGATCGATTATTTGAAACCTTTCGGATGTAATTCTTTATGTGTATGCATATATGACACTAGGTACAATAGCCTTACTTAACTGTTTTGATTCCTACTGGGATTGCCGTTTAATTCGAATCAATGGAGTTCAAGAAAAATTCATATTAACTGCTCGGAAACTTGTTTCTGTACCAATTAGAAAGAATTATGCTCTAACTAGTTATTCTGCTCATGGAATTATGCTGCTGATACAGGGAAACCAAACATGTGCCTTAATGCAGTTTTGATTGTTATTGCGAAGAACTGTCCAGACAATTAAGGATGAAAATGAAAGTGAAATGAAGCATTACAGTTAAACTTGTAGATGAGGAGCACATGAATGATCTTCTTATTTCAGGAAGTTGTTGAGGAACTTAGTTTCATTTGACAGACCAGGATATGGAGAGATTGATCCGAATGCGAAGAGAACAAGGAGTTTGGCATTGGATACAGAAGAGCTTTCTGTTTAGTTGGGACTTGGATCCAAGTTTTATGTTGTTGGACATTCTATAGGAGGCCAAACGGTTTGGAGCTGCTTCAGGTACATCCGTCATGTAACGATGAAACAGTTCGATTTCAGAGAATTGACATTTCACATGAAAAAGGTACCGTTATACTTGCTCTTTCTAAGCCTTTTGGCACTTAAATTAAGTTTTTACCTTTAGAATTTGTATGTTACAATTTATTATTTCACTTCTGTATTTACGTTTGTATACTCCATGGCTTACCTACTGGTGGAACACTCAAACTATTTTCTGCATCTTCTGTTCCCTGCAAGGCTACTTGGCCAAAAGACTTCATGGATTCACTACCATGAGTCACAGTTTTTGACACTTTTTTCCAAATTTATATGGGATGGGTGAGTCTATCCAAAGGGTTCTTGTATTTGGTGAGGAGGGCTTGCAAAGGACGTAATCAACACTAAACAGTTCTTGCTTTCTGGGCGGCAGAAAACAATTAATTGTGGTTTCTTTGGCTGCTGTGAAATCAATTTAATTGATATTTCTAGACTGTATTCAGCAAATTGAAGAACTGTTTAATGAACCTTTCCATATCGCTTTATAATTTATGAACACATATGATTGCATGTATATTTATACCCCTTCAGAGGCTGCTTTAACTCTTCTTCTTTCCCAATTTCTGATGCAGGAAAGTTGTTTTGATATTCCAAGGATCCTGAGCAAGATAAATCTTTTAGATTTAGCTACATTATCCTCTTTATTAATTATTTAACCTATAATTTCTTAAAAGATTTCTTTTATTTTTACAACTCAGTACCCCACGAGCAAGTAATGTAAAATTATCTGCTAAAAGATAAATAAATATGGTTTCATCGTTGAATGATTTTTCAAGTCAATTTTACATACCACCACAAACATATATCACACACAACCTATTGATGGAGTTGGTGTTCTAGATTCAATCCTTTTTAAACAATGTATTTGTATTTTGATTTTTATATTGTTTGTATACATTGTGTTATGTTCATAATTAATAATAATAATAATTTTCTTCATACATTTTTTACATGTATTTTATGATCAAGATGAATACCCTTGGCATAGTAGAACTTGACGAGATTCAAGGTGTGGTTTAATCATAAAGACCTTATGTGCACATATGATGATCATTTTGAAAATGTTCATAACTCCAATATTATCCTAATAATGGCAACATATAATACAACATAACTATCATAACATTAAACAACTCCACTGGAAGGTAATTATAAATTCTCACATATTAAGATTGATTGATGATAGTCTGGTACAACATAGTAATTCATGTTGGCTACATATTCTTTAGACTGATAACTCTAATGTCTATGGAATATATCTTTTTAAACTAAAGGTGGTGTATGTGATCCTTCGATTGAAATCACTAACAATCTTATATATTGATTAACATGATTTTACACTAACCTAACGTAGTCTCCAATAAATGATTCATTACTCTTAGATATATGAGTAGATATCTCAAATTAATGTGATAGATGACAACAATAACTTTTATTTGTGGCCACAATAGGACTAAGAAATCACTCAATCTAACATTATATGGTTGTTGTTATAGAATTCAAATAAAATAAATAAAAAGTTATTCTGAGGCATACACTATGTTTATGCATCGACTTTGATGAGATATCAATTGATGAAAATTTTGATTTTATGGCAACTATACCATTAACATGTTCTTGTCTTTTGTTGGCTCTTCATCATATCTAGTGATGGCTCATACCATTAGCATTCCAACTGGCACATGCATGACATCTCGAAATGATATAATTGACATTAACCCATGCTATCAATTTAACATGCCAACCATAACTTACACCATTTGTCATTGTCATGCAAACTAAAAGCTCATGTCAAAGTGATGAACCCTATAAGTAATAAACGAGTAGAACCAAAATTTGTTTTCCTATTCTCAGTTGCAACAAAACAATTCTCACTCAATATTGCCTATCTTTGTACATATAACTCAACATGCACCTGGTCTGAAGTGGGAAATGTTATGGGCCTCGTAAATCGCCTAGATGACCGTAGGCTCGAACTATATTACTACCCAAATATCACAAAATGATTTTATATATATATATATTGTACATGAACTGGAATCTCCATACAGCAAGAGGTCAAAAGCATAACAGGAGTATTGGCATGCAAACTTATGCGAACAACGATACTTGACAGTACATTCCAAGAAATTTAGTTCAAAAAATATTTACGAGAATGTAACACCAAGAGTAGGTTGGGAGGTAAGTCGTACTATTGATAGCTTGATTGATATGTTGGCTGGAGATGTAGGGGATTTAGTAAAAGGCAGAGCATTTCCTCCAAAAGTTTTGACGCGAGAATGAAAACCAGTGGGATAAGCGTAAAATAAAGTTGCTGCTTTACAGTATCGTGTAAGAATAACCACAAAAAAAAAAAAAAAAAAAACATTAATTTAGTGCACAAATACAAACAAAAGACGAAGTAGCAAGGTTCTTCCTCAAATCTTATGTTCTTTCTCCCAAGAAAGAAGCTCTTGTGCTATAAAGCAAGGAAGGAACAAACAAAGTTCCTTGGTTCTGGAACTCTTCTCTAAATTTCGAGCCATAATGTAAACTTAGCGTCAAGAGTCCTCTTCCAAATCAACGAGGCAAGACTTCTTGAGCACAGATTTCTTGCTTGTCGACATTCCACCTGGAACCCATCTTAGGCAAACTAAGATGGATTACCATTCATTTACGACAACCTAAACCTTGGTCACAGGAGCCTTTTTTGTGATCATCGGTTTTGACTATGAATCCATAGCCTACTCTTAAGAATTGAATCTTCCCTTTGTTTTAAGGCAAGACATTGCTTGGAAGTTGCTAACATAAGCAAACGAGTCAAACTAGAAAAAGAGATAATAAGGCAACTAAGTCAAAAGGCACATATAATTACCGTAGTATCGCCTCTATAAGGAAAAAGTCGGACACCATGAGAATGTTGAGCCCTCGAGACATACCTCGAGGCTCCATCTAAAAAGCTCTTCACTTTTCGCCTGACATCTACACCAAAGACATAAGTTTTTATCTTATTTATCTTACACTATTCTTCTAATGGAGTCTAGGATGTGATATGAGGTAGGTATCGAGCTTTAAGTCCATCTAGCTATACAACTAGCTTATGAAGGAGGGTACAACACACCTACATTAGGAAAGCCATCGTGACACGAGATGCCTTTGTGCACCCACGAGGAGTGCACAATCCCCTCTGTTATAGTGGCAAGAAAGTATGCGGCCCCTGCCGACTGATATGGAAAGTCACATGGAAACTTATTGATTACATCCTCTCCCTTCAAAAGGGCTCAAAATCCAAACTTCTCTTTTCCGCCATAGAGTGAAGAGCACCTCCGCTCTCACATGCACAAAAGCAATAAAACATATCAGAGCCCCTACAGTCAAATACTCTGGGAGTTGAGTAACTCACTATCTTACAAGCCGATGATGATATTCCTTTGATCGAGAAAAGACGAGAATTTTAGAAGACCCACAGGTATATTAAGAGAAAGAAGTTTATAAATGAAAAAGATGACTCTCTCTCTCTCTCTCTCTCTCTCTCTATATATATATATATATATATATATGCATAATTTGCTTGCTGCATATTTCAGTTCCTTCTTCGTTCTCTAATATAAGCTTCTAAATTGCGTCCTTCTGAAAATTGCGTCGGACGACGATCTAGAGCTAGGGAAATTATTTAGCTAGCCATGCTTTGAGCTCATGTTTATTTCAAAAAAGTCTGCTGGAAAATATGGCACCAAAGCTTTTCTATATTTTCGAATTTCTTAAGTTAGACCAATTTTCTTCAAATAGTATTGAATATGAATTCTTTTATCATTATATTGACTGGACTTTCTATCAATTATGGCAATTTTGGACTAATTATCATCTTAATTTATTAAAATTAGAAAATTCAATAGACTAATATTAGTATAGAAATAAGTTAAAATAATGAGTAAAGATAATATCAATATATTAGAAGGTTATTATTTGGGTAAACAATAGTTAACTCATTTACTCCTTAAAAGTTATTGTTGAGAGGGTTTTAAAAGTAGAAGACTAATTATTTCAATGGACATCATTTTAGTATTATCATGAATTTAAATTTTATGACGTTTTAAATGCTTTAAAATCATATGATTTTGACCCTTAACGTTTGGACTAGTAGTAAGGGTTTTAGTCATCCAAAATGATGGTTAAGGTTCAAGCTACAGTAAAATCAATAATCATTGATTTATTGAATCTAGGTGGTCACAGGCTCCCGAGTTTAAACTATCTAATTAATTAGGGTTGACTGACCGGTATATTCCAAGATCATCAAAAAAAAATTATACGATTTTAATGTTATTTAAGTAAATTAAATCTTACATTAAATACACAATTGAAGAGAAATGGTGGGGTAGATGAAGATCATTCAGGATCTCAACCACTATCCGTCAATCCCCAACTACCTTCTCTAATTTGCAGCTAATGCTTCAATATAATTGGTGGTTTTGAGATTCAGACCTACCCATAATTATATTTAATAGGAAAAATTGATGTGGTATGAATACAGGTTCTAATAAATATAGAAATAATAACTCCTATGTTAAATTTATCTAAGAAATTTTACTTTTCCCATCTTTTATATAAAAGCAATTTTAACACTATACTATAACCCTTTTAATACAATTTTGCAGTTATTTATTTTAGTTATAATCAATATACTTTCTAAAAAATTTTTTGGATCCTGTTTGCAAAAATTTATTTAAACTCAATATTGGCTTTTATAATTCAATATTTCAATTCAACATGCTTAATTACAAAAACATATGAAATTGTTTAATGCCATTGAGAAAAAATAAGTTGTTGAACAGAAAGGTCAGGAAATTGTCAGCTTGATTAGCTCTTTCGGAAGCCTAATTGGTGGATAATTGCAAATTTTTTATTAAAAAAAGCTCAAACATGACCATGAGCCTTACGTAGCATGATGTGTCGTGTTGTGCAGAGCAACTTCTGCAAGTCATGGAGGCACTTTTCTAAAAGCAGGTTTGGTTTGGCTTCTTGCTTGTCTAATTATAATTGGCTTGGCGTAAATTTTGTACTAATAAAAACCTTCCGGCGTTGCTGAAAGAGTTTCGATGTTATTGACTTGGGAATAAGCAGAAAAAACCAGCTTCTGCAAGTAGAATTCACACTTTTTCCTTCGTCAATTTCTTTCAGGTTTGCTCTCTCTTTTTCATACAGAAATCAAAATATTGGTTTCATGCAAAGACACTTCTTATAGCGGAAACACTTTGTTTCTGATACTTGCAGCAAAAAAATATATATATTTTTCATATCTTTAAAAGAAGTTGTTAAGAGTAGGAGCTTTGCTTTGCTTTGATTTTGGTGAAGACCCTTTCGGCACTTTAATTAAGTGAATTGTGAAGTTATAACTTTGAAGAAAATTGAGAAAGAAAATGCTTGCACTTTCTTTATGAAAGCGAATAATGATGTCCCAAAAAGAATATTAAGAAATATGCCTTTCTTTTCGGATTGTCTGTTTGTCTATTTTCACTAATATGATTCTAAATCCAAGTAAAATAAACGTATATAATAAATAGCTTTCGGTGAAGACAAATCTTTCAACATGCTTTGTGCTTCTTGTATGTGCCTCCTGTTCTGTAGTTGTTGAATTATCTCATGATGTCATGGTTAGAAGTTAATAGTAGAGCCACTGACTATAGTTTTAGTTTGATTGTGCTTTTATTTCATCAAAACCCATGGGGTCTTAATTTTTTTTCCTCTATTGCTTTTCCTAGAAATGATTCGGGGAATTCTAGTTGTCTTGTTGATCGGGATTCTGGCGTGGGCATATCAAGCTACCATTCCTCCACCTCCGAGAATATGTGGCTCTGCTGGTGGCCCTGTCATTACAGGACCTAGAATAAGGTTGAAGGATGGAAGGCATTTGGCTTATAAAGAGTATGGGTTGCCAAAGCACCTGGCCAAACATAAGATTATATTTTTCCATGGCTTTGGCTCTTGCAGGCATGACGTAGTCATCACAGAGAACCTCTCTCAAGTACTCAACTCCTTCTGAAATCATCATTTGTTAAATCCAGAATGTTTGAGCTAATTTTGATGGTGTTGCACAATTGTCATTTCAGGAAATTGTTGAGGAACTTGGGATATACATTGTCTCGTTTGACAGAGCAGGGTATGGCGAGAGTGATCCAAATCCAAAGAGAACTATAAAGAGTCTGGCAATGGATACAGAAGAGCTCGCTGATCAGTTAGGACTTGGATCCAAGCTTTATGTTGTTGGTTTTTCCATGGGAGGTCAGACAGTTTGGAGTTGCCTCAAGTACATCCCTCATAGGTAATAATAAAACATTTCAGATTTCTCAGATATAATAAATCCAACTGTCTTTAAACATGGTTCTAATATCATAACAGGATGTTTGATCCGAAAATTACGAGTAGATATCAGATATTCAAACCTGAATTTGTATTTGAATCTGAAATTGTTTAGAATTTGGTGCTGGCCTTTCTAGTTGGAATTTTTTTGGATGCTTACAGGCTAGCCGGAGCAACACTTATTGCTCCAGTTATCAACTACTGGTGGTCAGGATTTCCCAGAAATTTATCAGCTGAAGCTTACTATCTACAGTTACCACAGGATCAATGGGCCCTTCGTGTTGCCCACTACGCTCCATGGCTGACCTACTGGTGGAACACTCAGAAATTGTTTCCTGCCTCTGCTGTTGTAGCAAGTCATCCTCAAATTTTCTCTCCTCAAGATATACAACTTATCTCCAAGCTTTCAGGAAGACAAACGTACAAGGTACTTTTTAAATTACCTTCTAGTGATTCATAAAGCTCCTTTTTCTCAAGACTCTGGCTATCCTATTGTGAGCAGTCGCATGCACTTCAGCAAGGAGCATTTGAATCCAACTACCGTGACATGATAATAGGATTCGGGAGCTGGGAATTCAGTCCAATGGATCTTCAGAACCCTTTTCCTGATGCTGAAGGCTCTGTTCATGTATGGCAGGGTGATGAAGACAGGCTTGTCCCGGTAATCCTGCAACGCTACATTGCCAAAAGACTCCCATGGATTCACTACCACGAGTTAACCGGTGGTGGACACTTGTTTCCATTTCTAGGTGGGATGAATGGATCTATCTTAAAGGCTCTTTTGCTTCCTAATAAAGTAACCTCGATTTAACTAGCAAGGTCACTTAGTTCATCAATGTTATTGACGCACGAAACTATTCAGGAGTTATATATCCACCGCAATTCAGCCCTTGATTTTTGCTTTCTAGAAAGGCACAAAGCAGTGAATTGATGTCTTCTTTTCAGCTGTGAACTCAAACATTTGTTTTCTATATAAATTATTCCTATTGAGCTATAATTTATGAAAGCAAACTACTGATTTTATAAGTGATACTAATCAGTGTGATATTTATAACCTAAACTGCTATAGGACTAACAGAAGACCAAGAAGAAATAAAGTAATACTAGGCAACGGAGAATTCAGAATTCCATGATCAAGTCAATGAATATCAAATTTAGCACGGTGCAAAGTTGCAGAGAATATGTAAATAGTCAGAATTTCGGTGGGCATATAAATCATGAGACATTTAAATAACCAGGGTTATTTATTATCAGCCATTCAATCAGCAATTGCTTGATCTTTGCTTCTTGTCAATATTCAACCATATTTGCCTTCAATCCTTCAGCTATTCAGCTTAGGATATATCAAAAATCAATTAAGTCACCAGCAGCATTGAATTAACTCAAGATCTACCTTACGCATGATAAAATATTCATTTGAATTGAATTATAAATGTCTCAATAATAGTTTGGATTAGTCCAAATTTATCTACTAAAAACAAATACATGCATATAATCTTTATAAACAGATGTTTACATGCACAAGAGAAAGGGCAGATGTGCATAAAATAGCAAATGAACTGACCAGATATCTCTAGCAGGTTTAACCTTACTGAAGTTAAAATTTACTTGCAATTCCACGGAAAATGAACTTGCTCTTTGAAGAATGTTGCTCATATCAAATATGCTGGTCTTTTTCCCCATTGCTCAGGCCACCTTGACATTGTTGGATGAGATGTCTTCCCGAGGCCAGAAGTTAACAAGGAAAGAGTCCATGACGATCTACATTGGTTTCAAAAGTCAGAAACAGTAAAGTTTCAAATAATAGAACGATAAGAAAAAGAAAAAATTAACCTGAATTAAATGTGCAGCTACACAGGGAAGAACCAGTAAACCAGAATTTCCAAATGCACCACCAAGCTGCTCCACAACAGCCACCATCACAGGTAGAGTTTTCTACCAAAGAACGCAGGCAACATAACAAAGTCACTTTAGAACAAGAAAGCATCAGAATAAATATTTTTAATTAGATTACCAGAAAAAAGACAATTCAGAAAACCATTCTGCTCACTTCTAGTGTTTATACAAAGTAATAGATAATGCCGTACATGCCAAATTCTTATGTCAAACTTTTATATACAAAGTGATTTGTGATTGATTCATCATAATATGTTAAGCATATGATTATAAAAAATGCCACCTTACTTGGAACGAAAAAGTTAGAATAGAAACTCGAGATGTATAGCATAATTTAAAGTAATATCTCTTCAAAGAAAAAGTTTTATATAAAATTTGAGTATTATGATTGTATTGAAGAGGATTGATGTCCCACTCACCTGGCTTGCAACAAGTAGAACTGCACTGGCATTCTCTTTCTTGGCAAACACTGACTGACTACCACCAGAGACAGCTGAGAGGCTCCTTACAGCAATAGCATTGAAGGCTAATAGGATGAGATGCAGAAGTCTGCAGTACATGGAAATTTCTTTCTTAGTTGATGTTAATCCTTTCAAGTTCAAGAAAGATATACGTACATCCAACTTGTGAGTGGATGGCCATAATATACCTACCCCTCCCAAGAGAAAGATACAAGGCAAAAAAAACTATCTGAGATGAAAAATGTTTGGATGCAACCGAATTGAAGTTTTACCAAACTAGTCAACTATGGCTTGATAAATGTTCAACATGAAATATCAAATCCTTAAGGGAGAAGATATCACATGATCAAGCACATTTAGAACATGATAACTACATCAATTCTAGACCTGAACTACCTGTAATCGAGTTAACCTTGACAAAATCACCAACTAACCCCAACAAAATAATGATGGTTGTTACACTGTTCAGTCCTTAAAAGGAAGTGCAGAAGAATTTATTCATTTTTATGGTAGCCTGGCATTACCATTGAACTAAAATATTAGAAACAAAATACTTGTAAATATCAAATAACCATACAAATGTACCAAAGAGTACAAGGGCATTAACACTGAAGAACATACATCCCCATTCCAATAGCTACCAAAAAAACTGCAGGCTCAACCATTAACAGCAATGACCTTGACCTGCTCACTTGTATCCAAGGCACCTGAGAGACCACCATGGTTTTAGATCCTAATGTGATTTCCAACAAAACAGCAAAAAAATATATCCTATTTATGACATAAGATCCACATTTGCTTCTTCAGAACTAGTTCTGAGGATTAGATGCTATTTCCAAGAAATATGAAAATTTGAGAACTAAGAGGATTTGCATATTAAATTAGATTAAGAAAGTATTAACAGAAAATTCATAGAAAACTTTTACAAGGAAAGAAATATGGAGTTCCTATGCAATATTAAAAGCAAGTGTAGGCACATATCAGACAACGATGCAAACCACAAATATAAAGTGTACAGCGAAGAGAATTTCAGATAATCCTTTTGTTTGATACACTATCGTTTTTTTGTTTTGTATTTTTTTTTTTTTTTTTTTTTTTTTGTGCCTTTAGTTGGTGACATGTGATAAAATTTAGTTCCAAATTTCCCAAAATAACAATGTCATTGAAGTGTCTTCTCATTACCTATTACCATTTGGTACTCAAAAATGTTGTCAGCACCTTTCAACTTCCACATGCACATCATCTTTTTTCCTATCCAGTTTCTTCAAAAAGTAATATTATACGTACAAACAAATCTTATTAACTTATTTATACAAACTAACATGACAATATATGATTGAGTGGTTTTGAGGTGAGAAAAAAAATTGAACAATCATATCATCCGATCATATATTGTCACATTAGTTTGTATAAATAAGTTAGTAAGATTTGTTTGTATATATAATTTTATTCTTCTTCAAAAAAAAACTAAAGTAACATATTCCTGGATATTTTTTAACAGGTAAACCAGAATCCAGTCCATCCATAAGGATTCTATTTAGTACAACTGCCAAAGAACATGTACTAACCATTGAAGAGACATCCAGCTGACACAACTTACAAGAGAAGAAAGAACAAAAACACTAATGAATGCATGAGAGTTTCAAATATAAAGAAACCCACTTTCTTCAAGTCAAGCATGTGCAAGCAAACAATATTTTCAGTGTTCTCTAGTGGACAAAAGCAGAGAAGTTTTGTTGGAACAATAATGCACAGGTTATGCTTAGTTACCATAATAAGGCAGACCAAATACTCTTATAAAACCATTTAGTTCAAGCCAAAAATCTAGTGATCTGAACATTACAAAAAAGAATTGTAAACTCAAAACTGTCTCATCAACCAAAATCTAGAATGAGAAACAGTGCCATTACATCATCATTATGGTAAAATTTGAAATTGTACTAGTAAATTTTATGAAATTATGGGTACTTTAAAAGTAAATAATTGAAATCAAGGAAAAAGCCTAACCAAACTCAGGAATATTGCACTGATATTGGAGAAAACTTTATGGTTTTGATCAACAAATTCTGCCAACCCTGCAATGAAAACATACTAATTGGATAAATGCCATAAATTATAACGTGAACATGGGTGGAATGCTTTAAAAGAGGTATTCTATTTGCAAATGCATTAAGTGTTTCTTCATTATCTTCATGTTAAGAAGCTCTGAGCTTGCCTATTTCAAAGCACTGGCTGGAAATCATTCAAATTTTGCGTTCTTCTACGAGAATGTCATTAGAGTGTTGGCAGATTAGGATGGGAGATAAGAGAAGGTGATTTTTAATTTCTTCATCACCCTTTTCTTGATTCTCCTTCAGCATCCCTTTTCTTGATTTTCAGCAGAGAGTAGGCTTCTTTTCCTGCTCTTAGAATTCTTAAATGTATCTTGTTCACTATGCCCATAAATACCTTTAGGCCATCTATTCATATCAATTATCAAATCCATTTAAATTTTTAATAGGAACTGCACATTTATTGATCTCTAACAATGAAATGCTATATTTACAAGCATTCAAGATAAGTTTAAAATAGACACCAAATTACTGTAAGACCAAAAATTAGACTGCTTTATGAAATTATTTCGCCATTATGCATGTCTTGGTTTGTGAACTAAAAATAATTTAAAAACAAAATGACCTCATGCTATGTTGCTAGTTTTTAAAAACATGTTCCTTGGGAACAGTCTTTACAACAGGAATTTCCTTCATTCTTTTTTACTATTTTTATTCGTATTATGGTTGAGGAATCACCAACAAACCCTTGCTTACTTTGCTGTAACGGTCTTACCTATTAGTTACTTAAAGAAGATTAACGCTTAATGTGTAACTGTCTAATCACATCAGATGCATCAAAAAATATTTTTGAAAAAAAAAAAGGTAACAGGGACAGGGAGAGGCAACAAATTCTAAGACATAAAAAATAGAGAGACACTCACCTTTGAAGGATTCTCGTAAGATCTGTAGATAAAGGCATGAATTACTATTTGAAACAACAAAACCTTATGGATTCATGCATGGTATAACACATTGATGCATTTGTATTATTCCATAAGTCCACTAATACAAGCAAGAAGTATCACAAAATGCATTCAAACTACTTCATATGTTGGTCGCCACCACAGCAAAGAGAAAATGTTATAAGGTCAATAAGGTCAATGGAAAGAAAGGTAAGAAAATGAATTGCAACAACAAATAATAAATTTCTGCAATCTTTCAATCAAGAAATAACAGGGTCCATGTATCAAACTGATTCCTGATTGTTTTTAGAGTATAAAGTGAGAGGAAAAATGTTAGGAAGTTCATTACCTACTATCCATTCCATCCTAGGCTCTTTGCCACTGCTTACTAAAAAAAGAATATCAGATGAATCCTATCACTGCATGCTTTTATTTTAGGCATTCTCTAGTTAAGCTATCATCAGTCAATACCAGAGGAAATGCTTTTATCCTTTAATTCGTAGGAAAATGCTATATAATAACTATTGCAGGGGATAAAAAAAAAAGGAGGCAATAGATTCTGAACAACTGAAGTGAAATGTGCGAAACATAGATCTTCCAAAATTGTCTAGGCATCATCAGGCACCTTGCTGGCCATTTCAGTATTTCCTAGAGTGACTTTAAGCTGGTAACAAAATCATCTGGCAAACCTCAAGATGTTGAAATGACTATTTATTGATTCACATGCAAAAAATGTTAACTTCTAAACAAAAAGTCAAAGTTCATTTCTAATTCAGTGGTAGTTATTAACAAAAATGTAGATTTGACCAAGGTAGAAGGACTAGACTTCCTGCAGTTTGCTAATAATCTAATATGGTAATCTTTGATACAGATTCAGAAGCCAGTCGCCCACTCCCAGTGCACCACCCGACCCCAAAAATTATTATTATTATTATTATAATGACAGTAGCATAAATAAATAAATAACACTTGTCATGTAATATTAACATTGGAGGAGTTTCTTCTTTGAAGCTCTGATAAGGGCAATGATGATATCACCTTCCCCAAAATTAGAGGGATTAAAAGAGTGAGCACAAGACTTCTGAACAGTTGCTTGGTCGGAACAGAAACACCAACTCCAGAAGCTATGAATCTTGAGATAGAAAATGGAACCTGACCCCAAAGCTATAAAATGTTAGCAAGAAAAACTGAAGCAAATGCATTCTATGCAGCAAGGTAACCAATGCATTAGATAAATGGGACGTGTATGCATGAGAGCAAAGGAGCAAAAAGACAGCAAGAAAGCGCATACACCAAGCCAATTATGCTGAATAATTAAACTTGACAAGTTACAATTTTATTATTTAAATTAAAATGCAAATACAATGTGCATGAAGACACATATCCAAGCAATACACAGAAGATAATTCCTTCTGTAAGATCATCAGCAACTTAATGATCATAAGATCATTCATCTTCACCAATAAAAGAATAACTTTTGCAATCAGGAATTTCTAAAGACCATTCTGTTGCAAGTATATTGATTGCACTCCAGACTTTGTAGAAGCTGATAAACATATACAGATACCAACGACAAAAAAGAAATGTTCACCTGAGGCATGTCAAAATCCCAATATTTCACATATAAAAAACATCGCTCTTGCATGAGTAGCTTACAATCAAAATTCCAAGCAGATTTGATATTACTGTCATTGCAAGAGCAAGTGCAGAATTTCCACCAGCAAGCTGCATTTGAGAAATTCAAATCACTATTAACTCAAAAGCATAAGATGCATGGTATTGCAACTATGACAAACAAAGAATTGCCATACAATAGTAAGAGCCACTCCACTTGATAATGTTGTTGGCATACAGCTAAATATGGCCAGTCCTGTAACAAGCATAAACCTAATGAGTTTCACATTTAAGATCAAAATATAAAAATTAAAAATAAGTTCAATTATCAAACCTGTAACAAATTCTTGAGGCTGGAGATGGAATTGCAATATTAGCTTTGAGAAGCATGGAGTAAATAATAGAATTGAGCACTGCATTTATAAGGGAGAAGCAATTTAACTTGTAAGTCAGCATAAGAGATACCTGTGCAACTTAGTTGCATGAATTGTTTTATGATCAAGATTGTCAAAGAAGGGAAAAAAGGAGCGACACAAATGAGTAACTAACATCACAATTTTGTGTTCTTGGCTTTTATGGTCTTCAACAGGACATTTTTTCCTTCCTTGCATCTGTCTTCCTCTACAATGATGCTATAACTTATTCCCATTAAATTCAATGCAAAAAAGAAAATGGAAATTGAGGAATTTCTTTGTCATAAAATTTTCTTAAAGCTGCAACATCTTTAACAAGAGTAAGTTGTTATTGAGATCAGCTTTATAAGACATCAAATCTAAAGCTTCCTCTACCACTTCTCTCCCTAGTTGTTTATCTATCTCTTCTCTTTATTAGTTCTGTTATGTCATATCCATGCTTGAATCCGGTATGAAAAACGCAGAATCAGTTTATCATCTAAATAAAACCCAAACTTGAATGAAAACATGAAAAGATGAAATTGAAACAAAAAAAAATTAAGGAAACAAAATATGATAGTGAATGAACCTACGAAATGCATGATGGCTTATAAGATTGAAGGTCATACTAGCCCAAAGATTCCAACAGGCCACGCTTCAGCAGCAGCAACAATTTCTCCACTACGCAATGTCAAGCCTATGTTAGAAAGCAAAACAGCAGGTAAGTGAAATCACGTAGTCAAATAAACTAATATGTTGATGGTGAGTTTGGGAGCACTTTTGACAATATTAAAAGTACTTTTAAAAAGATTTTTAAGGACCTTCTTGGTTAAATTCTTAAACTTGATAAACTATTGCTTGATATTAGAACTCTATAAGCCCTTGCTAAGAACTTCTAAAAGCATGTTTAGATAAGGAAAGCACTTGAACTATTTATTTGAACAAAAAAATGCAAGAAATCACATTTATTTAGTAAGTTTGTAGAAAGCCTTTCTAACACAAAAGTGATTTTGTATAAATCACTCACAAAATCTTGAAACAATTGAGAGATGGGAAATCTTTACCTGAGATAATGAATATGACAACAGGGCTAATTTTTGATAGATAATATTTATCAGCAAGGCAGCCAAGACTAGGGTTTGCAAGTCCTAATGTTACTCCACCAAGAAGAGCTGCACGTAACATAAATATCCCTTATCGACCAAATTCATATTTGCTCGTTCAGAAAGTGCTTTCTATTAAAGCAACAGAGTTAAATGGATTTTGCAGAGCACCTTAACACCATTGAAAGCAAAAAGCACATTTGAGTCAATTTTCTAGCATTTGGTTGAAGTAGAAGACATAGAGGTGATTATAGAAGGAGGACTTCCTAAGAAAATATTCTTTGTAAATAAGAGAAAGAGCATAAGAAATACCATTAGAAAGATAGATAAATAAATAAATAACAATTCACAAGTGTTTTCCCAGAAAGTGCTTCCTATAGAAGTAAATTTTAAGTAAAATTTACAGTGTTAGGTTAAAATTACCTAAAGGAAGAAAATTATTGGCGGCGAATTTCGAGAAGGGTTTTGTCCAATTAAAGCCCTTGGGGGAACCGGAAACCCGATCGGAAGGAGAAGAAGAAGCTCTTATGGGTCTTGAAATTGAACGGCCGTGGTTAAAGGTGATGGAACGGCTAAGAAAAACAGAACGATTTGAGGAGACATGCAGGTTCCGGTGACGAAACGACGGCGTTTTAGCAGGTTGCGGTGCGAGAATTAGAGTTTGGAGTGTTCCCGCCATTCGACAGTTGAAGCTAACTGAACACGATGACCGTCAACAAAGGCTCTGGGCCCTAAATTTAGGATTTGTCTTTAATTGGACAAATGAACCCGCGTTACCCTTACTGATAAAGTCCCACCTGTATATTTTTTAAAAGCGAAATATCCACGAGTGGTTAAATGGGATGATTTTTGTTTGAGCGAAAGATATAAACGTAATTATTTGTATCAAAATTTTGTTTTTTTATTTCGTTTCGATATTAAAAAGTGATTTGCCCAAATTTGTATTGATCCGATAATTAACATATTTTGTAGAAGGTGGCATAAATAAATTAAAATTGTTTAAAGATGGACCAATTATTTATCGACAACTGGTGAGCACTAATTTAATTAGGGAAGCGTTCGAAACTCCATAGGCCCTTTCTTTCATAATATATGACACGGCGGCATTTTGATAAGACACGTGGGTGAGGGAAAAAAACCGCTAAATTTTTGTGTCAATCTCTGCACGTTATTTCACACAGTTGCAAGTTGGCAGTGAGGATTGTCTTGCAATTTCACTTCTTTTCCTTCTAAATTCAATTTGAAGTCTGTTCTGTTAAAGCATATTCTTTGTGTTCTTGCTATTATAAAGAATCTGTTAAGTATATCGAAATGAACAAGAGATAATGATGCGATAATAGAATTTAGTACGGAAAAATATTTAATAAAAGATAAAGCTACACAAAAAATCTTGCTTGAGGGTGTACTTAAAAATAGTTTATATTAATTGTTATATTAGACTTGTGATATAATTCAGCATGAGAGTTATGGAGTGAATCAAAATACTTGCTCACAACCTATAATTCAAGAGTCAAATGGATGTGTTTATCAAACAAATACCATAAGCTTTAAGGTACGGCATAGCAGACTTGGTCACCTTGGTAAACAAGTACTTAGAGAGATTGGAGAGTTTGGAACAAAAATGAATGATGAGTTCTTCTGTCTTGATTGTCAGTTTGGTAAGAACCACCAAAGGTCTCAAAAGAAGGATATAGATATTATGTTCATTTTGTTGATGATTTTTCTAGATTCACTTGAGTGTTTCCTTTGAAACAGAAGTCAAATGTGAGAGATGTGTTTATTTAGTTTCATAAACTAGTAGAATTGCAATTTGAGAACAAAATTAAGGTACTTTAGGGTGATTAGGGATGAGAGTACAAGAGTCTAATGTCTTATCTAAGTGGTCGAGGTGTTGTTTTTAAACATCTTGTCCTCATACTTATTAGCAAAATGAGAGAGAAGAGAGAAAGCATAGGCATATTGTAAAAATTGGGTTAGTGCTTCTGTCACAAGCTAAAATGTCATTAAATCAGTGGTGGTTAGCTTTTCAAAATATTGTTTTTGTGATAAATAAGTTGTCTACTGTAGTGTTGAACAATCAGTCCCCATTTCAAATTTTATTCAATAAAACACCAGATTATTCTTTATTGAAAGTGTTTGGATGCGTCTGTTACCTTTATTTGAGACCATATAATAAGCACAAGTTTTCCTTTCATACTCAAAAGTGTGTATTTGTTGGGTATAATCTGGTCCACAAAGGGTATTTATATTTAAATTCCTCAAGAAACTTGTTCATTACTGCCAGTGTAAATTTCAATCAGTCTAAATTTCCATATAAGATAGATTCTCAGTTTCAAAAACTCAAAAATGTCATGAGTCATAATAAAAAAGTATCTTGGGTTACCTCAAGGAGTGTTTTTCTATCTAAGTTAGGGGATTTGTTTGAAACACAAGAGTTGAGTCTATTTAAAACTGATGGCCAATCCAAGAGTCTAAATCAAAATATGTGTCATTTATCAAATCAATCTGATAAGTTTGGCTCTATTTTAGAATCCACAGATAGAAATTTGGGTGTACAAGAAGTAGTTAAGTAGTTAGCTGGTGATTATAAAGAGTTGAAAGAATTGGCTGCAAATTCTTTCAAAGTCATGAATTCTTATGATTCAGGGAAAACAATTGAAGCAGAAAATGTGTTACCAAGTGTATAGGAAAATTAGGTTTTGAAAGGAAGAAATTCCAAGGTAGAAAGATAAGGACATCCAATGATAACAAGGTTAAAACAGGCTCTTTACCAATACTAAGGGTGTTTATGAGTAACTTGAATGAGTTAGAATTGAGATTGTCAAAGACAGTAGAAAAAGCTTTAAATAAGTCACAATGGGTTAAAGCTACAAAAGTTGAATTTGAAGCTCTTCAAAGAAATAAAACTTGGGAGTTAGTGTCAGTGAATAAGGATATGAATGTAGTAGGGTATAAATAAGTGTCTAAAACAAAAGTTAATGTTGATGGATTATTACAGAAATTTATAACTAGGTTGGTAGCAAAAAGGTTTTAACAAAATCTAGGGATAAACTATTTAGAAACTTTTAGTCATATGGTAAAACATGTTACTATAAGGGTTATCTTGTCAATGGCAATGTCACAAAACTGGAATATAATACATTTCTAAATGGGAATTTAAAGGAAGTGGTATATATGACTTAACCACAAGGCTTTATCGATGAGGAAAAGTATACTCATGTTTGTAAGTTGGTCAAAACATTATATGGCTTAAAGCAAGCACCTAGGGCCTAGTATAAAAAATTAAAGACTACACTTTTGAAAAAAGATTCATAAATTCAGTGTCTGATACAATTTTTTTTGTGTTAAAGAATGAGAAGGTGGTAGTATATGTTAGAGTTTACATAGATGATATTTTGCTAACTGGAACACATTCATAGTATATAGAAGATTTAGTGAATGAGTTAAATAAAGAGTTTTCTTTAACAAAACTGGGTAGTCTAAGCTATTTTCTAGGAATATAAGCATACAAAAGTGGTGAAGGTTTATATTTGAGCCAAACAAAGTATACAAGTGATTTACTTGCCAAAATTAGAATAGTAAAAGCACATTCTTGGTCTACTTTATTTATAGTAGGTACCAAGTTGTATACAGAAGACAGTGAGTTGTTCAGTGATCCAACCTTTTTTAGGAGTACAGTAGAAGCATTACAGTACTTAACACTGACAAGACTTGATTTGGCATTTACTGTCAACAAGTTGAGTCAATTTTTAAAAGTTCCTACACAACTATAATAGTAAGCTTGCAAAAAGGTGTTAAGGTATATTAAGAGAACACTAGAGTATGGGATAATGTTCAAACCTATTTTGACAATTAAAACATATGTGGATGCTGATTAGGTAGGCAATTTAAATGATAAGAAGTTTACTAGTGGTTTTTGTATGTATTTTAGGAAGAATCTAATTTAATGTGGTTCCAAGAAGTAGAAAATGGTAGCTTTGTCAACTACTAAAATAGAGTATAGGTCTTTGGGTCAGGTTGCAACTAAAGTAGTATGGTTGAACAGTTTACTAAAGTAGATACATATCACTTGTTTAAGTAGAGTAGTGGTGTGGTGTGACAATCAAGGAGTTGGGTTGTTAGCCTCAAATTCAGTTCTACATAGTAGAGCAAAGCAATTAGAGATTGATGTTCATTATATTTAAGGACAAGTTACAGCAAATTTTTTAGTAGTTCAGTATGTTCCTACTAAATACCAAATAGCAGACATATTTACAAAACCATTATCAATTGCAAGGTTTGTAGAATTGATAGACAAATTGGGGTTATGTATAAAACATGATGATGAAGGTGGTACTGAAGTGAAGCGGGAAAGTGAATGTTAAAACATTATGTGGAGATCAATTTTATTTTTTTTAAAGAGTTAGACAATAATTGGTCTTATTTTTAAAAAGAAGAATATTATATGGAGTTTTTTTTTAAGGAGTTAGATAGTGGCATTGTTTTATTGAAATTAAATCGGTTGTAATTTCAAGGGGTGTAGGCATATTTGTTGTATATTACTATGCTTTTAATATAAACTATTAATAATATGTAGTTAAATAAAATAATTAATCTTTTTAATAATATACAATAGAAACACTTAAATACTGAGATGAAATATAGCAACGGAAAATCACGTGGTGTACATAAGTAAAAAGCCTAAAAATAACTTTTATATACTGAAAAATTCATACAGAATAGTCTTGTTGGTACATATGTACCTATACTATGCATCTATATGCAAATATAAAATAGTATAAGTCTACAAACCATAAGCATGCTACAAAAACTCAAAATTGGATCCTAACTTGCAATCATCTCCTCCTCTCAGCTCCTACGAAACTAACTTGCAAGAGAAAGAAAAGTAGAGAGTGAGTGATAAATTCACCCAATAAGCATTTCTTATCTCTGACCCCATAACAATCCTCCTCTAAAAATATCACTACAAACATGACAAACTGGTTATATGATATGTTGTTCTGAAATTCGTATTCCGTTGATTCTATTGTTCATGTTTCACTACATGGATATAATACATTCTGAGTGAATTTGCTAATCTTTCGCCTGTCTAATAGTTTCTTTATCATATTATTGATATATAAATATATATACAAAAATATCTCATAGTTTTTATGTTCTACTTCAGTTCATGCTATATATGACATGATATAAAGTATGCTAAAAAATGTCTATTGATGTTGAAAAGCATATCTGGGCCCTTGGGCTAATTTACTGAAAATATCTTTTTGAAAACTGATTTACTGAAAATACTGTTGTATCTAAAATCTTTGTGTATCTGAAGATACCTGTTATGTTGTGCAAACTAATAAATACAGGGATTTGACACTTTGGCTATGTGAGTTTCCTATGCTGACACGTGATAAAAACTGTCTAATACACGTGCCGCCTCTGAATCTGTAAACTGAATCTGAACTGTGCATAGAATACTTATCACTAATCATCTAATCTTAAGTTGTTAGCTAAATGCACACCTATATATGCCTATATATAATGGTTAGTATGGTCATAGACCTTGATGCTGGTTCTCGTAACTAGGTGTGCTGAAACTCACAGGTACCCCTCGTATTTATCCTTCAAAAAAGATGTCTGAAATATCGTCTTTCTATTTTAAAACATGCATTTAGTATAAACACTCCTGTAAGACCCGTCGCCACGCATACCGCTGTTGCCACATAATATCTTTTTCTTTTATTAATAATTTGAAAATTTGGTATACACGACAGGAATCTTACGAAAAGAAACTGCTGCTACAACTGATTACATACGCATACAGAAGCTGAAATTGAAAACACAATGTACAATGGTGGCCCCAAAATACATTTTCATATATAAACCGTTTCTGCACATATATACACTGAGTATATACAAAATTTACAATACAAGACCCAACAGGCCATACTGAAACTGAAAACTATGTGGAGTCTCTCTCCCGTCAACCATGGTCCACCCGCTCTTCGCCAGCAGCAAACAAACCTGAAAAGAAAGAAATAAGGAAAGGATTGAGTGATAAAGATCACCCAGTAAGTAATCCTTACTTCCCTCAACCCAAGCAAGCAATCACACATAACACATACATGACCTTGGCCCTAACATTCATCTAATTGCTTGTTAAATCTGGATATTGCTTAAACTGATTATTGCTTTATCTGTTTTCTGGATTACATTGTTAGTTCATGTCATGAAATGTATATCATGTCATGTTGAATATAATTACTGAATATGCATGCATTTGAATTTATACGTATTCGAAGATACCTGTTATGCTGATCAGGCTGATGAACACAAAAATTCAACATCTTGGCCCTGTGGGCTGAATAGTCTAGCGATAAGCTAGAAAGCTGACTATGTTAAGATGGACGATCTAACCGTAGTTAGAAGACTGAAATCCACAGATGTCCCCTTGAGTTTACCCAAAACTCTAACCTAGATATCAGATTCTGAATGCTGAATGACTAATGAATTCGGATGCCTTGATCCTTTTTCATGCTGATGTCTTGGCATGTCATAATATGTAATGTTTAAGCAGTAATAATTATCTCATTTTATCTTTATTTATTGTTTTCTGGCCTTTGAAATGGTTTCTCATGCTTTATATATCATTTTAATCAATTTCTGGAAAATTATGCTGCTACACGGGCATGTGGGCAAGGCACACGGGCTTGCGGGCAAGGCACACGGGCATGCAAGGAATACACAGAAGCATGCATGGCAATGGCACACGGGCGTGTGCACAAATGCATGAGGTCGTGTGTTGGCCGTGCAGCCAGTCGTGCTTGCTTTTGGAGAAAACTATGCAGATCATTGGAAAATCAAGCACACGGTCGTGTCCCTCAGGACATACGGGTGTGTCCTCTACAAATAGGTTATGCACACTTCGTGCACACAGGCGTGTCCCTGCAAAAGCGAAGGCACACGGGCATGCACCTGCGGGCACACAGGCGTGTGTCTTGGTCTACATCGACCACAACCTCCTGAAACTTATAGGAATCCACACAAATCCTTACCCAATCTAAAATTAACTGAAATCACACATTTCTAGTACTTCAGTAAGCATACAACACACTTCAATTTCATCTATCACCAACTACAACTTAATCCACCATGAAAATTATCCTTTCTCTCACATACACACACATAAGCATAAGCAAGCATGGTTCATAGGTGGAAATCATCATCTCAAGTAATTTCTCATCATCATATCAACACATAAACACATCATATATCTCATAAGCATGCTAGGAACACATCCAAGCATTATCAATCATCAAACACAAGTTGGGAAACGCAAGGAAGAAGTAAGGAAGCACTTACCTCTTGCCATGGCTACTGGAAAACTCTATCAAGTTAATCTCTTCCTTCTTTAGCTGGATTAAAAGCTACTGGTTACTAGAAATCTATTCTACGGCTGGGAGTCACTGAAAAAAAATGGAAACTTAGTTGGAAAATGGGATAAGCTGGGTGAGAAAGCACTTAAAACTCTCGTCTCTCTCCTCTAACTCACCTGCACGGGCGTGTAGGGTAAAGTGCACGGGAGTGCACAAGGGAAAATGAAAACTCTTCATTTTCTGCGCTATGCATGATAGAAACCTTCCAAAGGGAATCATGCGCAAGCCACACAGGCTCAGGAAACATACTATCTCACCCCTAAACTCTTCAACTCTCAATCTATTTCTAAATCTCACATCTAATCCCAAAATTCTACCCCAAAGGGTAATTCTAATCTTGGGATGCTACAACTCCTGTTGTATATTACTGTTCATACTTTTATATAAATTAATAATATAATTTTAATCAAAATAACTAACATTTCCAATAATACATAACAGAAATACCTAAAACTGAGCTGAAATGTTACAGCGAGAAATCATGTGGTAAATATATAAATTAATATGGCCCAAAAACTTTATATACTGAAAAATATATACAAGATATGTGTGCGTTCATACATACACAATCACTGTGCATTTATATACATATACAAACTTCAAAGGCATGCAAACCATAAGCATGTTACAAAATTGAAAACTAGAACTGGATCCCAGTCAGTAGCTATCTCCTCCTCTCAGCCCCCATGATACTGACTTGCAAGAAAAAGGAAAGTAGGGAGTGAGTGATATATTCACCCAATAAGTGTTTTTCATCTCTGACCCTAAACCAATCCTCCTCTGAGGATTCTTACTATAATTGAATGTTGAAAACATAAATACATGCTGGAGAGAAACCAAACTAGTTCTCACGTGCTATTCTGATATACATATTTTGTTATGGTGTTCATATTTTGTGATTCACGTATTATTACTTGATTTTCGTATCATTATAGGATTTTCATACATTCTGAAGGTTCACTATTTTACTATTTCTCACTAATTAATAATAATTTAATCATACTCTACTGTGGATGTAATGTGAAAATAAAATGCTATGAAATATGCTAAAACAATGTCTACGCCTTAGCTTGTTTATTGAAAATAGCTGTCTGAAAACTGTTTATTGAAAAATTACTATTGGATCTGAAGATCCTAAAATTATCTGAAAAGCTTGATGTAAAAGTTACTGAAATACTGAAAATTTGTGTCTGAAAATTGTGTCTCTGAAAATATCTAATATGATGTACAAACTGATGAATACAAAGATTCGACACCCTGACCATATGAGTTTCCTATGTAAACATGTGCTAGAAACTGTCTAAGACACGTGCTGCCACTGAATCTGAAATCTGAATATTGATATCTGAATCTGAGTGCATCATACTATAACTGATCATACCATCCTAAGTTGTTAACTGAGCACATCAGTATATGTTTATATATAGTGGCTAGTATGGTCATAGACCTTGATGTTGACTCCCATATCGGGTGTGCTAAAACTCACAGGCGCCCTCTCGTATTCACCCCTAAAATCGATATCTGAATCATCATGTTTTTTTATTGAAAACATGTATTTGGATCTTTAAATCCCTTTCTGAAAACACTGTATGACATGTCATGTCATGATGTGCACATGATGCATTATGTATGCTTATCTGATTTCATTTCACTGATTTATACCAATTATATGGTTTTTACTACGCATGATGCTTATTTTCTGCTTTATATCTCATTTCTGCCTGACGCACGGGCGTACGTATCTAAGTGCACAAGTCGTGTACCTATCGTGCATGAAAGTCATGCTAGGTTTTGTGATTTCTCTTTGTTTTCTCTTCTTTTGTGTATGCACGACTGTGATATGAATATGCATGATCGTGACTTTGTATTATTCGATTGTGCACGGAATCGTGAACACAATCATGACCATACAAAGCACCATATGCACAAGCGTGCGCTACGAGTGCACAGTCGTGCATCTGCTCTACTTTAGCATGGTCATGGCTAAATACACTTGTTCCTATCCAATTAGCATACCAAATGTAAATCACCTATTGTAGGACCCGCTACCATATATATCGTTGTTACCCGTTCTTAAGCTTATTTAATTACTTAACAATAATATAATACCAAAAATTGATATACACGGTAAGAATCCTACAAAAAAGTTACTATAAAACTATATATGCACGCAGAAGCTGGAAAACATTTAATAACACAGTGGTGGGTTTCAAAGAGACTTATATTAAACTATTCTTATAGACACATATGTATATTCACGTGTAAAGTATGTAGACATGTACATGCGATGGTGTAAAACTTTTCTGAAAAACCTACATGCACATAACAAACCCCACCAGGCATTTTGAAAACAAATTAGAGCCTCCTCCTATTAACCATGGTTCACCCGCGTCTCACCAGCATCCATTACATACCTACAAGAAAGGAAGAAAGGAAAAGAGTGAATGATAAAATCATCTAGTAAACATTTCCTACTTCCCACAACCCAAACATGCTACTCAGCCAAATGCCCTCAATCGTTTATGTTTTCTTTATTTATTACCCTGAATCTCACTTGTTATGATCTAGAATAGTAATTCATGCTTTGGAATGAATAAGATGATATAAAGTCATGTAAATCATGCTATGGAACCTTGGGCCAATTTTCTGAAAAACAATATGCTGAACAACTATATCTAAAACTCTATGTATCCGAAGATACCTGCTATACTAGTCAGGCTGATGAACACAATGATTCGACATCTTGACCATGTAGGCTGAAACAGACTAGCAAAATACTAGAAAACTGAAATATATAACATTCCAGTCCTTAGACCAGTAAGCAAAAAATAAACCAATCTGGTCGTAGTCAGAAAGCTAAAATCCCACAGATGCCCCCGAGAGTTCACCGTAATTACTGACCCAGATATCAGATTTTGAACATTGAAACTAATGCACGTGGACCCTTTAGTCCCTCTTCTTGAATTAACTGTGGCATGTCATGCTATGATATGTTGATGATGTCTTATCTCTCTTATAAGGTTATATGACCATTAGAAAAGTTTCCCATGCTTAATATTTCAATTTACTTCATTTGTCTAAAATTATGCTTAAGCACGGGCATGTATGATGGGACACACAGTCGTGTATAATGGTGTATGGGTCGTGTGCCAAACGTGCAGTCTAGTCATGCTAGGCTCTAGAATGTCTATTCTATTTCTCTTAAAATGCAAGTACACGGTTGTGACCCTTAGGCACACGATTGTACCTCTTACACATTCCATCATACACAAATCGTGCACACGGGCATGACCCTGCAAATGCAATGGCACATGAGCATGTGTTTGCGGATGCACGAGTGTATGTCCTGCTCTGTTTCGAAAAACCATGCCTAAAACTTACAAAATCCCATCTAAGATTCAACATATCTGCAATTAAACAGTTTCATACATTTCTAACACATCAAGCAATACACAAACACACTTCAATTTTATTTATAACTCATAACTTCAAGATTAAACATCAAAGCAACCATCCAAATACATATCCACATACATACACACACCAAGCCTGTTCATGGGTGGAAATTACCATCATAAGTCTTTTCTTTTCATCATATCAACATGTAATCACACCATACAAATCACAAAGCATGCCGAAAATACAACACACATCATCAAGCATCAAACTCATGCTGGGAAACTAAAGGAAGAGGCAAGGAAATACTTACTTCTTGTCATGGCTATTTTGGTTCTCTTTCTAGCTAAATCCTTCACTCTCTTGCTGGATTGGGAGCTACTGGCTACTAAATATCACCCCTAAGATTGGGATTCTTTGAAAATAAGATGGAAACTTAGGTGAAAATAGATAAGAACGAGTGAGAAAAGTTTAAAAGCCATTATCTCTCTCTTCTTATAAGCAAGCACGGGAGTGCACCCTAGGACGTACGGTTGTGCACAAGGAAAAATGAAGAAACTTCATTTCCCGCGCTTCGCATGAAAGAAACCTCCCAAGGAGAATCATATGTAGGTCACACTAGTTCTGAAAACTTACTATCTCACCCCTAAACTCTTCTAACACCCAATCTATTACTATTTCTCACATTTAACCCCAAATTCTAGCCTAAAAGGAAATTTCTAATCCTAGGATGCTACAACTATCATCAGTCAATTTTAGCACTTAAAACACCTCATAACCACATGTTTTTACTACCAATAATATAAATCCTCATACTCAATCATCCAAATCATCTCAAGGCATATACACATATATATATCACATACTCATTAATCATACATGCATAATCATCATCATCATCATCTCAAAATCATCAAACATGTAAGGAAACATCACAAGCATGTTGGAATCAAGCTCATACTCATGCATAACAAACACATCACATAAAAGAAGAGAGAGAAAGAGGTAAGAAACACCTACCTTTAGCGATTACAAGCAAGCTTTCTCTCTCAAAGCAAATCTCACTCTCTAGCTTGCTTGGAAGGTCCTAGATGTTGCTATTCTCTTTTAGGGTTACTGGTCACTAGAATCAAAGGAAAACTTTAGGTGAAAGTGGTTGGAAATGAGATAAACTCAACTTAAAACTAGGGCGACTAATTTTGATCGCACATACGGGTATGCACCTCAACATACACGATCGTGCATGGCTGGAAAACTACACTAATGTCATTTTCTCGTGCTTGTATAAAACTCCTCTCAACAGGATCCATGCAAATGCCACCTAACTCTAAGAAAACATCTATTTCACCTTTGAACTCTCTCACAACCCTAGTATTCTTATCAATTCTCATTCTAACCCTAGATTAGTAATCTAAAAAATATTTTTAACCCGAAGATGTTACATTTAGATCCTTGGACCCCTTTTTGAAAACAGTATATAGCATGTCATGTCATGTCATGTCATGCTTATAATGCATCATGTATACTTATCTTGTTTTCTTCTATTGAGTAATATCAATTATATTGGATTTATTATGCATTATACTTGTTTCAAGCTTTATTTCTCATTTTCATCTGACGCACAGGCATCCGTGACTAGATGCACGGGTGTGCATAAGCTTGCACAAGTCGTGTGCTAGTCGTGCATCTTGAACATGCTAGTTTCTGTGATATTATCTTATTTTCTCATTTCATGCACATTTATGGCCATGACATCAATATGTACGATTGTAACCATGAATAATCTGGTCATGCACGAGATCGTGAACACGACCGTGACCATGCAAAACACGACTTCCACAGGCGTGCGTTACAGGCGTACGTCTCACTCTGCTTCAGTGTGGTTCAGGTTGATCGTGCTTATTCCCATCCAATTTCATACCAAATACAAATCAAACATTATCAATCAGTTTCCATACTCAATGCACTTCATAAACACATGTTTAATCCACTCATAACACCAATAATCACATTCAGTCATCTCAAAATCATATCTATACATACCTATCAACATACATGTTCTTCATATATGCATAATCATCATCATCATCAAGTCTATATCATCAAGCATGTAAGGAAAATCACAAACATACTAGGATCAACCCTAACTCAACCAAAACAAGCATCATACACATCAAGGATAAGAGGGAAAAAGGCAAGAAAACACCTACATCTAGTCATAGTCAACCTTACTTCTCTCTCAAAGAAAATCTCACTCTTTAACTTGATTGGGAACCTTTGGATGTTGCTCTTTTCTTCTAGGGTTAGGGATCTCTAGAATTAAAATAAACCTTAGGTGAAAATAAGATGGAAAATGAGATAAGATCAACTTAAAGTATGACGGCTAACTCACAGAACATACATAGTCATGCGCCTCATGCTATACAATCGTGCATGGATTCATGCACAAGTCATCTAACTCAGAAAAAATATCTATTTCACCCCTGAAATTTCTTAACTCTCATTTCTTCTAAATTCTCAAATCTAACCTCATATTATCATCTTAAAAGACATTTCTAACCTTGAGATGTTACAGGGAGGAAAGTTTATGGTGATCATTATTTTTATAGTTGTGTTTATCAGTTTTTTTTTTCTTGTGGATTATGTTGTGTCATTCTTCTAGTCAAGCAAAAACTGTTTACTTTGTGCTTGAAAAAGAATGTGAAGAATGACATGTGTTTTGTGTTGTTGTATTAACAGTAGATGGTGAAATCAAACAAAATTAGGAGAAGATGTTAAGTGTTAAGGAGAAAAACATGGTCATTTTTGAACAAGCAATAAAAAAAGAGTTAATGCAGTAGTAGTAGGTGTCTCAAGGCAACAGATTCAAGTTTCTTCAATATGCTTTTCTTCTCTCGAGTCTTCTTGTTTAGATAAAGGCTTGAGGGTTATTTTTCTTTTTGTCACAATAGAGTTGAAGAGTTAGTTAATCTTTTTTTTTTTTTTTTTTTGGTTGTTGATCTAGTTGAAATAAATCAAACATCTAGTATTTGTCAGTCAATCAAATTGTTAAGAGCCAACGATGGTGATTTTTTTATACAATTGTTTCCTCGTCAGGTTAGGTGTATAAATTTGTAACTTTTGTTGTTGTTTTGTGTGTGAGTTAGTTGAAATACAATTTTTCCCTCTGCTATTAAGGTATTATCTAGATATTTTTAGTGTTGTGTTTTAATTTTTGCTTGACTTCAAAAATAATAGCTAGATATGTGACTAACAAAAGCTTTAAAGGAGGTTTTATGGCTTAAAGGGATACAAATGAACTTGGTTTAGTTGACACTAAACTTGTGGTCTTTTATGAGTTATGAAGTGTTATTCATCTGATAAAGAATAACACTTTTCATGAAAGAATAAAACACATTGATGTCAGACTACATTTTATGAAAGACATTCTGACCAATGGACAAGTCAAGGTGGAGAATATTTAAACCAAAGAAACTCCAACCAATGTGTTAACCAAGATTATGTCAATTAGTAAGTTCAAGGCAACCTTAGACTTACTCAATGTTGGATGTATCTTCTTTCTGTTGAGTCTATAGGGGTATTCTCTTATTGATATTCTTGTGTCAGTATAAGACAAAATGTGTTTTAAACTTTATTAATTAATGATAGTTTTGTGATGTTTCTTAATATGGGTTATTTGGTCATTTCTCAGTCAAGATATGAAATTCGAACCGAACAAACTAATCTATGTCTATTTTCTTAATTTCTTACGTGTTCTTTTATTAGATCTGTATAAATCAATTTTTTATCTCCAACAATCTCCTTAGTGAAAAAGAGTTAATATCACTTTAAACCATAATCTTGAGGATTAAGGGGGTGATTGAGTGTAATTTGCAAATTCTCGGGTCCATTTGGGCTGACAGTCGGGTGATGAAACGAGGGACTGATTTGTCAACACAGAATCTCACCGTCCTTCGGAAATAACGGCAAGAATGAGGGTAAAAGTAAAAAAGTTCAACTTTATCATTTTCTGGAATTCAAATTAAATCTGCACAGAGAAAGCAAAGAAGCGAGTGCGCAGCTGATAGCATCCACACAGACGAAACAGAAATACAAATGGCTACTGCGGCCATGACACTAAATCGCATGCAACTTCTTCACACTCCTTCTCCAATCATCACCAGACCTTCCAAATTTCTTTTCAAACTCACTCCTCCTCGAATTTTCCACTCACGCTTATCGACGCGCCATTGTCCTAGTTGCCTCCACAATTTCTCCAGAACTCATTGTT
>JAJEJH010001307.1:0-31878 GCA_026122585.1 Anacardium occidentale | reverse complement strand
CGAAATAAATGGTATAAAGAAATATTAAAAAGTGGGAAGTCCGTTAAGAGTTTATTTATTTAGTTTTTTAGCAATGAACCTTACTCCCATCGAATTGTCTTTTCGAGTTTAATTATTATATATCTGTTAAAAAATTATAATAGGCTAATAGTAATTTTTATTTTTAATAAAAAAGACAAATTTAAATAGTCAAATAAAATAACTTGATTAGACTAAAAAGTGATTAGTCATTTCATAGGTTTTATTAATTTTTGTAGATAATAGTAGTGTGAACTTAATTCTTAGTTGACTAATCACATATTCAAACTATACTTGTCTGGAATGTCGCAACTTGTGACAATCATTCTGCCGCATGCTTTTAGTGTGAATCCGAGATATTCATATCACTCAGGGTTATATTCAAATCGAATCAAACATAAACAGTAATATATTTATATTCAGATTTGTTTTGTAATATTTAGATTCAGATTCGTCAAATATTTTTATAATAAAATTCGTATTCATATTCGATTCGTATAATTAAGTTTGTATTGGGCTCATATTCGTATTCATATTCGATTCGTATAATTTGTTTTTATATTTATTAAAAATTATAATTAATACAAATAATTAATAAAATGTAATTAAAAAATTATTATTTTAAGTTCGAATTTGTATTCGTATTCAGTTTGCATAGTTCGTATTCGGACTCATATTTATTGAATTTTAAAATTGTAGTTCAAATTCAGATTCGTATTCGTATTTAGATTTGTTCGATTCGTTTCAGACTCATTCAAATTGAACTCAAAAATAAATCTAAATATATTCAATTTGAATCTAACCCTTATCACTTGAGTCATTGTTAACATGTTATGTAATTTATTTATTCTTCGAAATCATCTATTATTGACGGAACTCGGCGAAATCAAAGTCAAAATAATGAAAATCGTTCTAGGGTTTTAGAAGAATTGAGGGTTAATTTTTGGTTGGGATAACCCAAAAACTGACCCAACGCTTGACCCATTTTAAAAAAGGATAAAAACCGACCAAATCAAAATCAATCGGGCCAAGTCAAACCTTTGAAATTATTTTGGCACATGTTCGAAGTCGTATATGGATAAGGTTAGAGATTTAGGTACAAATCTAACCTTTGAAAAGGAAAGATGTATTGAACCAAGTATTCTAATAGATTATTTCTTATACATGTACTGAAGTTTACATAATTTTGGATAATAGTGGAAAATGAAACATATTTTAAGCTATACCAAAATTTAGTATGATATGATAAATATATTGGACAACATGATTCGCATTGATGATTTTATAATGCAGGCCAACATATCTTTTTAGAAAAATAATAATGTGATAGAATGCATTTGAAAATTTTAAAAATTTTGAAAAATTTGTGAAATTTTCTAATATGATAATGTGACAATAAAAATTATATATTAATTTTATTATTTAAAAAAATTGTGTCTTACAATATAATATCACATGTGATATCAAGCGTGAGATTGCTGCGTTTTTCGCTCATGTTACACATGAAACTGGACGTAAGTTTTGTTTCTCTTTTACTTCTTGCCATTTCTCTTCTTTCTTTGCATGCAGCTCAGTCTACCATTGAGTTACTCATTTTATCAGAGGTTTTGTTCTTTTTGACAATTTAAGAATTTGTAAACTATTTAACAAGTTGTTTATTAATATTTATAAGCGACATAAAACATTTATATAAACCCAATATCTTTCATCACTGCAAAATAACCCTACTTGCCGGAGCCCGACAATCAAGTCGGCAAAAATTCAATTCATCCATCAGTTTGACTTCTTACTTCATTAATTTTGCAGATTTATGCTACATTGAAGAGATTGACAAGTCCAACCTACTGTGACCAGTCGAACACACAATATCCATGCGTCCCTGGAAAGATGTACTACTGCCGTGGACCACTGCAGCTCACCTGGAACTACAACTACGGCGCCTGTGGAAAAGCTGTCGGGTTCGACGGCCTCAACGCTCCCGAAACAGTGTCCAATGATCCTGCTATCTCCTTCAAGGCCGCCTTGTGGTTCTGGATGACCAATGTTCACTCAGTCGTGAACCAGGGCTTCGGGGCTACTATTCAGAAGATCAATGGTGCTCTTGAATGCGGGTTCGACGGCCTCAACGCTCCCGAAACAGTGTTCTTGTTGCATAAAGAGTTGTTCTCTTGAACGACTTAATTTGAATGCAAATCTATTTTATGTAACTCGAACGAAATAAATGGAATAAAGAAATATTAAAAAGTGGGAAGTCCGTTAAGAGTTTATTTATTTAGTTTTTTAGCGATGAACCTTACTCCCATCGAATTGTCTTTTCGAGTTTAATTATTATATATCTGTTAAAAAATTATAATCGGCTAATAGTAATTTTTATTTTTAATAAAAAAGACAAATTTAAATAGTCAAATAAAATAACTTGATTAGACTAAAAAGTGATTAGTCATTTCATAGGTTTTATTAATTTTTGTAGATAATAGTAGTGTGAACTTAATTCTTAGTTGACTAATCACATATTCAAACTATACTTGTCTGGAATGTCGCAACTTGTGACAATCATTCTGCCGCATGCTTTTAGTGTGAATCCGAGATATTCATATCACTCAGGGTTATATTTAAATCGAATCAAACATAAACAGTAATATATTTATATTCAGATTTGTTTTACACTATTTAGATTCGGATTCATCGAATATTTTTATAATAAAATTTGTATTTATATTCGATTCGTATAATTAAGTTTGTATTTGACTCATATTCGTATTCATATTCGATTCGTATAATTTGTTTTTATATTTATTAAAAATTATAATTAATACAACTAATTAATAAAATATAATTAAAAATTTATTATTTTAAGTTCGAATTTGTGTTCGTATAGTTCGTGTTCGGACTCATATTTGTTGAATTTTAAAATTATAGTTCGGATTCGTATTCGTATTTAAATTTGTTCGATTAGTTTCAGACTCATTCAAATTAAACTCAAAAATAAATCTAAATATATTCGATTTGAATCTAACCCTTATCACTTAAGTCATTGATAACATCCTATGTAATTTATTTATTCTTCGAAATCATCTATTATTGACGGAACTCGGTGAAATCAAAGTCAAAATAATGAAAATCGTTCTAGGGTTTTAGAAGAATTGTGGGTTGATTTTTGGTTGGGATAACCCAAAAACTGACCCAACGCTTGACCCATTTTAAAAAAGGATAAAAACCGACCAAATCAAAATCAACCGGGCCAAGTCAAACCATGAACCGCCCAACATATATTGGACAACCTGACCCAAACATACAATACGCGCGCGAGAATTGGGAAGAGTGGTGCGTGAAAGCTTGTTCATGAATACATGAGGGTGCGTGTAATACTATTTCAGCATGTGCCTTGCTTCTTTCAGTGTGTGCCGTGGATGGACTTTGATGGTGCGTAGGTCTTTTGAACCCACGGAGGCACAACTTAGGGGCCCTTGGGTCATGCCTTGGGCCTTGGTATGCTAACAAGTAAGCCTGGACACAATACAATTTATTTATAAGTATCATAGACTACGTCAAATTGGATTAGACATAATTCATTATCATATTTATACATTAAACAAATTATTTTGTGATCAGCAGATATTAAGCACTTTCATCTATTAGTTTGTAACAAATCCGTCATATTTTTTAATATTTGACCAAATATCTTGTTTTATAACAGATTATATTATTATATTTTGACATAACATTATCTTTTCATATTGTAGGTTAATATCGAATTAAATCAATTAAAAAATATTTTAATTCAATTTAAATTTAAAAATTTTGATACAAATTTATTTTGGATTACATTAATATTCAGAATTTTCAATTTGAATCCTGAATTGATACTATATAAACAAGATCCAATAACATGAAGTCTAGGAATATCAAGTAGAAATTTGTTCTTGATTTCACAGATATTTTCCCCCTCAATCCCTTGTTTTCTTTGCCTTTTGCTGCCAGGTTGACAAACTCAGTCAAAATATCTCAACCCTTAATCTTCAGTCACAAGGAGAGCCGTCGTCAGCACGATCGAACTGTTATTCCCACAACCAGTTTTGAGGTGGGCGGTCTGGTGACTTCTGAGCCGTTTGATGGGATCAAGAATTCAGCCCAACCAAATTGTCCAGGGCGTAGCTTTTACATTGTTGCTAAATTTAACTACTTCGCTCAAGGTGGTTCGGACGATGATTCTAAGCGCGAGGTTAGCTTCATTTTTTGCACATGTAACTCAAGAAACTGGAAGTAAGTTTTTGTTTGTCATCATTTCATATACGTATACAGGGTAAGCTTCATGGCAAGTAGAGCTCTTATTTCTACTGGATTTGAACAAGAGTTAAGACAGGTGGCTATTGATCCATAAGCACAGCACAGCAGTAGGAAGTTAAGGATGGATTACCTGAATTGTTACAGCTCATATGCTTCTAAAAGTTTTCTGTTGCAACAGGAGTATACACACCTCATCATCTAAAATCATCTCAGCCTTTTATGTAATAACTGTTGTTGATAATGAAATTTCTTAAGAGCTTCCTATTATATTTTTGCTCTTATTACTGCTTTATAAAACTTAAACTCGAACTGTGTCAGTTCGATATGAAAAGTATCAATGCGGTCCAAGCGTGTTCTACTATGGGCATGGACTGCTGCAGCTCAGCTGGAACTACAACTACGGAGCCTGCGGAGAAGACTCGAATTCGATGGATGGCATACGCCAGAAACAGTGTCCCAGGACCCTAGTACAACCTTCAAGACAGCCCTGTTGTTCTGGATGACCAATGTCCACTCAAAGGTAATCCAAGGTTATGGGGCAACAATTAGGAAGATTAATTCTGATGGATGTCGTGGCCAGAAGCCTGCTAAGGTTCAGAATCATGTTGCGTATTACCAGGCTCATTGCGGCAAATTTGGTGTCGATCCTGGCCAGAATCTCTCTTGTTAGGGTCCTGGTTGGCACCTCTTTATTTACTAGTTAAATTCAGAGAACAAGAAGAGTTGTTTATGTATAAAATGAGTGCCCTTGTAACCTGCTGAAGGTTTCATGTATATGAATGGAAAGAGTCCCTTGCTAGCATGCCTTGGATCAGAATTGGCATCGGTTTCCACTTTAACCAGTCTGGTTAAAGATGGTCAAAAGACTTATTTCTATTCAAGATTTGTTGAAATGATAAAATCTTACAAGTTTAGTTTGAAAGAACCAATTCTGGTCCATCTCTTAAATTTTTTTTTTTTTTTTACTTTTTATAAATTATTGAAAATATAAAATCACCTTTAAATGAACAAATTTTATCCCTCAAATTTTATTAAATTTTCTGCTTTAATTTTATTTAATTAAAATTAAAACTAATAAAAAAATTATTATTAAAAATATATTTATGGATATTAGTAATAAATAATTCTATATTTGCGTTAAATTGTAATTTTAAAAGATTTTAGGTGGGCTTTTCAAATTAAAAAAAGTTTAGAGTATTTTTTTTTTTTAAATTTAAAAGGTTTTTGGAAATATGAAAAAGTTTGGGGTTAATTTTTAATTCTTAAAATTTCAATATCATCCCTCAATAATTTTAAAAATGACAATTTACTAAAGTACAACAAATTAAAAGTTTAAATATCTTATTATAAACAATTGAGGTCGTAATATATATTCAAAATATAAGTGAATATAATAATTTTTAAAATGAGATTAAAAAATTATCTATTTACTCCTAGCAAATTTAAAAAATAATATTTGTGTTCAAATATATCTGTACCGTAATATTTGGATAAAATTACATATATTCGAGGTAAAATATAAATTTTTAAAAATTTAAGGGTTTTTATAATTTTAAAAAAGTTTAGAGTGGTTTTTAAAATATTGAGAAGGGGTTTTAAAATTTTAAAAAACTTTAGGGTGCTTTTAAAAATTTTAATATGTCCCTTAATAGTTTCAAAAATAATAATTATACCTTAAAAATATAATAAATTATGAATATAAATATCATATTACAAACTATTGAAGTTATAAAATATTTTTAAAAATATATATGTGAATACGATAATTTTTAAAATAAAAAATAAAATTAATTATTTACCCTTAATAAGTTTGAAAAAAATAATATTTATATCTTAAATATATTTCTATTATAATATTTACATTAACAAAACATAAATATCATTTGACCATTAAATTTAATAAATGACCTTTGCTAGAGGGTTAGAAATTTGGTTTTTTAAACTTAATAGGTAAGAATTTGCCATTTTATTAAACCTTGGGTGGGAAATAGTCTTTTAGCCGATAAAAAATAGGTGTCGTTTCTTATCCAAATCATTATTAAGACTTGTTTTAATTATTAAATTAAATTGATTCAAGATTAATTAAGATAAATAATATTAAACCATGGTTCAACTGTCAAGTTTAACTAGTTTTAATCGTTAGATTAACGTCACATAATTAAAATTTATTTTAAAATTTTAATTATGACATACTAACATCATATTAATATCATTAGTATAACTAGTCGGTCATATCAATTGACTTATATACCTATTTTTGAACATAGTTAACACCTAATTCTTTTTACATCAGTACGTTATCAATTATTTCAATATATTAGGACCAAAACATATGTAATTATTTAATTATTTAATTATATTTTTTTCTTATCCAATAAATTCATGATTGTCCGTAGGTAAAGAGATATAATTTGTAATTATTACTATTATTTTGTCAAATTTATACTAAAATATCAATAATGTTGAACATAATTAGAGAGAGAACAAATATCTCCTTTCCATCTTGTAATCTTCTTATTCATTATATAATAAAAATTTTCTTCATCTTCTATTCTTGGTTTTTTTTGTATTGGGTTTTTAAGGTAAGTTACGTGTTTTTGTTTAAAGTATATTTGTGCTCCTTGCTCTTGTTTTCATTAAAATTTTCTATTTATTTATTTAAAAACAATATTATATATATATATATTATGTATATTATCATGTAAATATTTATCTTGCTTTTGATTCAAAATCATTTAATAATATTTAAAATGTTTATTGAAACTCCTGTAGGTGCATTGGAAGCATATATGTCCATTAAGAAGTTTGATGGCTTTTGCAACAATTTTACGCCACAAAGCGAGGCTGAATTTCAGATATACATAAAGACTTTTCAACTTTATGATATCAGACTTCGATATCTACAACAACGCAGCCCTAAATTTTAATGCTTTCTTTGACAAGTCCATCGCCATTTCTGACCCGCAAACGCCCCCAACACTATAAGTATGTAGCTTTCTGCAACAATTTTTCACACCTCAGAAAACATTTCTCATCTTCTCATTATTCATCACTCAGACGGTTCTGAAGAGCAATGGCTTTCAACATGAGAAAACATGTATCTATTGCTTTTTTGGGGCTTTTTGCCTTGGCCATTATTCCCCACAATGTCATGTCTCAAAACTGTGGCTGTGCTCCGAACTTGTGTTGCAGTCAGTTTGGTTACTGTGGCACCAGCGATGCCTACTGTGGAGCCGGGTGTAAGGAGGGTCCTTGCACCTCGACTCCGTCGCCTACACCGGCTGGAGGTGGTTCTGTTGCCAGTATTGTTACGGCTGAGTTCTTTGATGGGATAAAGAATCAAGCTGATGCAAGCTGTGTTGGAAAGAGTTTCTACACAAGAGATGGATTTCTTAATGCTGCCAATTCGTTTCCTCAATTTGGTTCAGGCTCTGCTGACGAATCCAAGCGTGAGATTGCCGCGTTTTTTGCTCATGTCACTCATGAAACTGGACGTAAGTTTTGTTTCTCCTTTACTTCTTGCCATTTCTCTTCTTTCTTTGCATGCAGCTCAGTCCGTTGTATTTATAAGCTATGTAGAATATTCATACTTATCCAACATCTTTTATATTTCTGCTCTCTCCTACACCGCAAAATACCCTACTTGCCGGAGCCGGACAATCAAGATGGTAAAAAATTAAATTCATCCATCCATTTGACTTTTTACCTCGTTAATTTTGCAGATTTATGCTACACTGAAGAGATTGACAAGTCCAATGCCTACTGTGACCAATCGAACACACAGTATCCATGTGTTTCTGGAAAAAAGTACTACGGCCGTGGACCGCTGCAGCTCACCTGGAACTATAACTACGGCGCCTGTGGAAAGGCCGAGGGGTTCGACGGCCTCAACGCTCCCGAAACCGTGTCCAATGACCCTGCTGTCTCCTTCAAGGCCGCCTTGTGGTTCTGGATGACCAATGTTCACTCAGTCGTGAACCAGGGCTTCGGGGCTACTATTCAGAAGATCAATGGTGCTCTTGAATGCGGTGGCAAGCAGCCTGACAAGGTCAACGCTCGTATTGGATACTACACTGATTACTGCAAGAAATTCGGCGTTGATCCTGGCCAGAATTTGTCCTGCTAGATGACTAAATTTCAGAACTTCCAGAGCGTTTTTATATGCTTGGCGATTGAATAATGTTCTTAATGCATAAAGAGTTGTTCTATTGAACAACTTATTTGAATGCAAATCTATTGGAGTTTTATGTAACTCGAACGAAATAAATGGAACAGAGAAACATTAAAATGTGGGAAGTCCATTCGGAGTTTATTTATTTATTTTTGTTGCGAGGAGTCTTACTCAAATCGGACTGCTCCTTATGTGATCAGTGGGTTTAATGATAAAATTCAATCCAATTTAAATCCAATTATGCATATAATATAGAATATAAAATAAATAATTTATCTAAATATAGGATTAAAATAGAGAGATATAGAAACCTGATTGAGTCATTTTTCTTGAATATATACTATCCTTTGAATTTGCTTGTAGATTTAGTGAATAAAACGATTTGATCTTCCACTCCTAAAACCTCTTTGATGATAGCTTTTAATGAGAAAATATGTATGTATATGTGTGGTTTTGAAATAAAAATCTAGTTAAGTTATAGTGAATTATTGACTCTTATTAAGGCTTTATAACTCAAACTTAATCATTTACCTAAATCATAAACTAAGTAGTATAATTAACTCAATTTTATTGATCATTTTTAAGCCCATATATAATTTGTTATTGAACTATTTCAATTATCCAATTTTATTAACCAAAATATTAATTAATGTTAACTTATATTAGAAATTTTTAATATTCTTTCACTTAAACAATATTAATTTATTTTATTTTAATTTTAAAAGGAAAACAATTTTTTAACTCTTAGGTAATCAACATTTTAATTTTTTTAAAAGTAGTTATTATTTTAAGAAAAGAAAACTGTCTAAAGCTTTATACCACTACAATTATCAATCTAATTAATATGATTATTAATAAAGAACTAAGACATCATTTATATTCTTGATTGATATAAGCTTGTTTATGGTCACAATTACTAAAAATCAAATCAATCACAGATCAGTGATTTGTGAATGTGTTAAAAATAACATATAATTATGTGACCCAAATAGCATTATGTTTTTGTTAGTTTTTATGATTTCGCTTTGACTTATATGTTTCAAGAGAAGTAAGAATCATCATTGTCCAAAAGTAATTTAATCAAATTATATACTTAAGTCATGAATCTGAGTAATAAATTCAAATTATAAATTCAAGTCAAACTTAAATTACGAATCCAAATTATAAATCTGAACTATAGAATAAAGTCAAATTTAAATCAAATCAAACTAAACTATTTTTTATTTAAATCAAATTCAAATTATATTTAATTTTAGTTTGAAAAGTTGTGTCAAACTAAAGTTAAATCACTTTTTATTCAAATCAAACTCATGCAAAAGAATATTTAAACTCATTTAGTTTCATATCCAACCCTAGTCACAACTTAGGGTTGCTCAGCTTATAAGGGGATGAAGCTTTGTCATATACAAGAAAGGTCAAATAAAAATTTGTCCTAATTCCACGCGACAATCAAGCCTTTCTTTTGTGTCTATATCTCAGCTCCGTAATCTGCACTCAACAACGAAAAGTATGAGAGGATATTCTTTAGCATATGATTCAAAGATTTCCTTTCTGTTAATTCTGGCTAATAAAATTATTTTTTAAAGACCAAAGGACTATTTCCCACCCATAGTTTGAGGCGGGGACAAAGTCCCACCCGCTTAAGTTTAAAAGCCCAGTATCCCACTATAACCTAATTTTTTATAATTTTTCTATTGAAATAACTAAACTGTCCTTTTAAAAATTAAAAATTTATAATAAAAATATAAAATAATTTTTAAATAATAAAAAATTTTAAAATTCAAAAAATCGCAGCAGCCATCGCCGTCGGTGGCTGTTAGGTTTTTTGAATTTTAAAATTGACGACGTATACATACACATATAAGACAAAATAGCCATTTCCGGCCCTTTGATTCGAGGCAGTCCCAAACCTCCAGGTCAATTAGGAAGGCAGGCCAAATAGGCATACTCAGGTTTTGGAAAAGCGGCCAGATCTGACTGTACTGCACCCACAATAAAGGAATTTTAGTGGTTTTAAAGAGGGCCGTACTTATTTAGCGGCGTTCAGAGCCTTTATTTGGGGCGAGGAGGCTACATATATACAGTTGCCCCTCCTCCCATTTGGAGGCGGCCGATTTGGCTACCTCCCACCCAGAGCGGGGAGGCTGAATCTGGGCCTCCTAGAACTGGAGGTGGCAGGAGAAATGGCCTTGGATTTCTAATATATAGGTGGCCATACTTGATTAGGTTGCTGTTTAAATTACATTTTAAGGTATATTTACTATAAAATTTATTTTATTATTAATTTATAAAATTTTAATATTAAAAAGATAAATATACCCCTGATTATTATTGTGCATTTATTATTTTTAATATTAGAATTAGGTTAGGGTGAAAAACTGGGTTTTTAAATTTAAGCGGGTGGGACTTTGTCCCCGCCTCAAACTATGCGTGGGAAATAGTCCTTTGGCCTTTTTTAAATCACCTTTTTAACACGCAAGACAGTTAATTTGGCCTCATTCTAGCTGCCAAAAGAAAGAAGTTAGAAAAGGATCTACTTTGGAATCAGACTGGTTGGTTCAATCGTTTCTACTAGGATCCAGAGACGATGACTTCAGGTAACAGTCCAGAGACTAAACTATTTCAAACCAGGGTTCAATTGAAAAAGTCTAGTTGAATCATGACTTAATAATTGGTTTAATTGTGGTTTGTATGTCATTTTGAAAGTGAGTCGTCGAAAGTGAGAATGCTTAAACATAGTAAAAAATGACGAGACTAATGCGGGATGGAGCAGCTTGACATGGTTTGGGACTAGGGCTTTTGCAACCTCACACAAAAATTAACTTTAGTCCCTACACAAAGTTAAAATAGTAAAATGACCTCAAAATATAAGTTTAACCCTTAAGAAAAAAACAATAAAAACAGAATCACCCGTAAATTTTTCATTGGTTTAACTATCAGTTAATTAGGTTAAGCCTTCTACTTTAATATGGACATATCAAAAAAGTGTATGTAGTGAAATCCATATACGGGAGTGTGAAACCGAACCTGAATTTTCTATCTTCACATTTAAAATTCTCCATCTTGACCAATTATTATGCCGGTAAAGTTAGTCAAGCTTCATTCAATGATGCTCTACTTAAGCCACGTTAATTCAAAGAATCAAACTTGTATACGTAAGTAGTTTGTTATGGCTAAGAGACAATATTTCTTGACTCACCTCACCGTTTACATTTTCAGATAGCATTCCATAGCAGCTGCCAAAATACGGAAGAAATTATATAAAACTAATGTTAGCCGACGAAGACTTGACTCAAGTTTCATGCGACAATGGTGTCACACATCAGCCACGTGTTTGTTCGAGCTTAGTGACAACTCTCGACTTCGATAAACTTTCACATCGAATGGCTATCTAAGAAGGAAAAAAAATCCACGTGTTAATTTATTTCAAGATCGTGGGAAATATTTTAACACGTTTTCAAAGTCCTATACAAATAAGGTTAGAGTTTTTGATACAATTCTCATCTTTGCAAGAGGGAAGATGTATTGAACTAAGTATTCTAATAGCTTTTATCTTAGATATGTAACCTCAAGTTCACCTAATTTTCTCTTAGATATGTAACCTTAAGTACACCTAATTTTAGATAATGCGGATGGAAAATAAAATGTATTTTATAATATATCAAAATTTTGTAAAGATAAGATGAGTATATATTATAATATGGTTTGTTTCAATAATTTTATCAAATACAGATCAATACATCTTTTTAAAGAAATGATGATATAATATGATGCATTTGAAAATTTTTAGATTTTAAAAGATTTATGGCATTTTTCAAAATGATGATTTGATAGTATAAATTATATATTAATTTCATTATTTAAAAAAATCATATCTTATAATATAATACGATACATGATACCAAAAATTAGGTCTTTAGTACACGATTACTATGATTTTTTTCAAATATTAATGATTTTATTATTACAAATATGTGCATAAACTTACGAGATTCTAATAATACTGTAATTTTATTTGAATTCAAAATTTTTAGAACTACTAATATGATTAATGTGACATATTAAACTATTCTGAACATTTAGATTCAGTGTAAGTTAATCAAGCTCAAATTTAGATTCAGATCAAATAAACCAAATTCAAACTGATATAAACATTCATATTCAATTTGATTTAAGTCAAAGCCAAGTTTGAATTGCTTTCAAGTTAATGTTGAGTATTCACTTATTGAGTTCAAACCAATCTTATGTCATGTCTTGTTAGAGTTTAATTAGAATTGAATCCAACCTTTATTGTTTGTAGACTAATCTTGAGTTAAGTCTTGCAAGAGTTTGATTAGAATCAAATCTAATACTTGTCATTCATATTTATGTTATTTTATAACTCGAAAACTATCATTCATACTAATTGGTTAATTCTAACTAATTAGGTAGAGTAAACTCGAGAGTTCATAACTAACTAAACTTATAACCACGGAGTGAATGAGTCAAGAATAGCCATTCATCGCAACTCAAACCTTAACCATGCAAGTGATTTTTGCCTTTTACCAGTGATCAACCTCGGGATCCATTTATATGAGCCTTCCATACAAGAAATCATTTTTTCTGGCAAAAATTGTTTGGTAATCGTGGACTAAAAGTAATATTAATCACTTAATTAAGACACGTTGTATTTAATTGCGTACAAGGAAGCACTCTTGCCAAAGTGCTCATTATCTTTTACATATTCAATGTATGTACAAGTGTTGATAATCTAAGCAGCAAATTCTTCAATAATACTTTCATCAAAGTCTTCCTGTTGAATATTGTTTTATACTCTTCCACTAACTCTGAAATCTTTACCATCGGGAAGAATATTATATGCATTAATAACATATATAAATATAAATATTAATGTTTTATCATGTAATAAGTATTATTTTATTTACTAATTTAATTTAACAAAACAATAAATTAATGTTTGTATCAATTATTGATATATAAAGTATTATTGAAATAAAAAGTATAATGTGAAAACAGAGGTTTCCCAAAACACAACTAAGGTTTCATATTCTACTCAAAATTTAACACTTTTTGTCTTTAGTTTGATGTGACCAGAATCTAATTTCAAAACTTAGTCTGAAAGTTATAAAAAATAAACTATATTCACTAATAATAAGTATTAATTTAACTAATAATAATAATAATAATAATAATGTGTTATTATATGTATTATGCAATTTTTGTTAATAGGTACAATCTGTGTGTAAAGCAGGTGCAACCAAACTAAAACATGCCATCTATGAGTATATGTCTTTTTTCTTATAAAAGTTGTATTAAAATATACGTAAAAAGAGTGAATGTGTTGACAAACGGAGTAGGTTTATACTTAGCCCCAAAACTAACTCAGTCCTACATCAATTGCAACCATCCAATTCTGGAATTGAATTACTTGAACCTACAGTTTAGCTCTTTCATCCCTTCCAGAATGACACCATGTCCTTTTGTTACATCATCAGACTCTTAACCTTCATTCTTTACAGTCAAGAATGAGAACTTAACTAGAGAGAGAATAATTAATCTTTACTTTATCTCGTAATCTTCTCAATTATAATGAAAATTATGTGTTGAAGGTAAATTATGTGTTTTTGTTTGAAGTATTAGTGCTCCTTGTTTTTATTTTCTTTGGGTTTTCAGTGATTTATATATTTACTAAAAAGCAATGTTATGTAAATACACTTTTGAACATGTCATTATAAGAATATGGATATTTGATTTATTTTTAATTTGAAATTACCATTTTAGCATGTCATTATATTGTTTATCCAAACTCATACATAAGTGCACTAGGAGCATGTATATCTATTAAGAACTTTGACGGCTTTGCAACAATTTTACGCCACAAATCGAGGCCGAATTTCAGATATTCATAAAGACTTTTCAAGTTTATGATATCAGACTTCGACGTCTACAGCAAAGCATCCCTAAATTTTAATGCTGTTTTTGACAAGTCCATTGCCATTTCTGACCCGCAAGCTCCCCCCTCAATCTATAAATATGTAGCTCTCTGCAATAACTTTTCTCACCTTCAAAACCCTTTCTCCTCTTCTCATTATTCATCACTCAGACGGTTCTGAAGATCAATGGCTTTCAACATGAGAAAAGATGTGTTTATTGCTTTTTTGGGACTTTTTGCCTTGGCCATTATTCCCCACAATGTCCTGTCTCAAAACTGTGGCTGTGCTCCGAACCTGTGTTGCAGTCAGTTTGGTTACTGTGGCACCGGCGACGCCTACTGTGGAGCGGGGTGTAAGGAGGGTCCTTGCACTTCGACGCCGTCGCCTACACCGACTGGGAGTAGTTCTGTTGCCAGTATTGTTACGGCTGAGTTCTTTGATGGGATAAAGAATCAAGCTGATGCAAGCTGTGTTGGAAAGAGCTTCTACACAAGAGATGGATTTCTTAATGCTGCCAATTCGTTTCCTCAATTTGGTTCAGGCTCTGCTGACGAATCCAAGCGTGAGATTGCTGCGTTTTTTGCTCACGTTACTCATGAAACTGGACGTAAGTTTTGTTTCTCTTTTTCTTCTTGCCATTTCTCTTCTTTCTTTGCGTGCAGCTCATTCCATTGTTAAGATGAGTAAGGTTTTGTTCCTTTTGAGAACTTAAGAATTTACAGACTATTTAATAAGATTTTTGTTAATATTTATAAGCAGTATAAAATATTTATACGTATCCTAATATCTTTCATCACCGACGAAAATTCTTTTTTCCATCACTGCAAAATAACTCTACTTGCCGGAGCCTGACAATCAAGTCGGCAAAAAATTAAATTCATCCGTCCATTTGACTTGATACTTCATTAATTTTACAGATTTATGCTACACTGAAGAGATTGACAAGTCCAATGCCTACTGTGACCAATCGAACACACAGTATCCATGTGTTCCCGGAAAGAAGTACTACGGCCGTGGACCACTGCAGCTCACCTGGAACTACAACTACGGTGCCTGTGGAAAAGCCGTCGGGTTCGACGGCCTCAACGCTCCCGAAACAGTGTCCAATGACCCTGCTGTCTCCTTCAAGGCCGCCTTGTGGTTCTGGATGACCAATGTTCACTCAGTCGTGAACCAGGGCTTTGGGGCTACTATTCAAAAGATCAATGGTGCTCTTGAATGCGGTGGCAAGCAGCCTGACAAGGTCAACGCTCGTATTGGATATTACACTGATTATTGCAAGAAATTCGGCGTTGATCCTGGCCAGAATTTGTCCTGCTAGATTACTAAATTTCAGAACTTCCTGAGCTTCTTTATATGCTTGGCGATTGAATAATGTTCTTGTTGCATAAAGAGTTGTTCTATTGAACAAATTATCTGAATGCAAATCTGTTGGAGTTTCATGTAACTCGAACGAAATAAATGGAACAAAGAAACATTAAAAAGTGGGAAGTCCATTAGGAGTTTATTTTTTTATTTTTGTTGCGAGGAATCATACTCAAACCGGATTGTTCCTTCAAGTTTAATCTTGAAACATCCTTGGGGGTTTTCAAACTAACTATTTTATTGAACACCCCACATTTGCCATTTAAACTACCTCTTGGGGGCCATTAGGTGTTTGATTCTTCTAAATGTTTCGGTTGTGTGAGAAAATAGTTAATCTTTGGCCAAAAAAATTTCCACCGAAGGTTTGATGAAATAACGATTCCCACTCTCAAGCTTTGAAATAAGCATTTTCTCGTCCCGATGTTAAATTTGATATAAAAATTTGATAATTTTTTTTATAAAGTTTTTAAAAAAAGATAAAAACACTCTCAAACTAAATAACAATATGTTTCTTAAATTTTATTAAATAATTTTTAATATCCTTAATTTATATTAATTTGAATTAAAAATAATAAAAAAAATTTACCAGTACAAATATAGGTAAAAATGTTAATGATGTATAATTGTATATTTAGAGTGAACTATAATTTCAAAAGGTTTTACAAGTATTAATAAAATTTTCGAGAGGTTTTGAAAAATTTTAAAAAGTTATGGGTTTTTAAAATTTTTAAAATTAAAATAAGGTGCATTAATAGTTTTAAAAAATGATAGTTATACTGTATAATAATTAAAAAGAATGAAATAAATTAAAAATATATTAATTTAAAATCGGTTTGAATTCTGATATGAATCATCGTTAAGACTTATTTTAACCATTAAATTAAATATATTTCAAATTAAATTAGATAAATGGTTTCTGATCGTTGTGTTATAACGTCACATAATTAAAATCTATTTTATATTTTAATTATGATATGATAATTTTATGATATTATTATTTGTCTGATTAATCGGTCAAATCAATTGACCTATGTACTTACCTTATAATCGAGTCAATGCCTAATTCTTTTTACATCTGAAAACAAAATACAAAATCTGAAAATCTCTTTGTAACATCTTTTGATTCCTCTTCAAAACTAAAATAAAATATTTTCTTTTCAAAACTGTAATAAAACATAGAAGAAAAAATTATATGAGATAAAGCAGTCTTCAAATATTATTTTTCATCTTCCTTATTAACGTGTTTGGAAACTTCAAATATAGAAATTTAAAGTCCTTTAAAGAAAATTAAACTTGGGAAATGACTTATTTTTTATGCATTGGATGAGGATAGATGACACTTTAGTCAAATGCATGAAAATGAAATAAGAGAGCAAGTGATCCATAACAAGACCCTCTATCCAAAAACATGAAAAGAGAAAGGCTTGATAGTTTCAACTTGACATTTTATTTGAGTATACTAATATTAAAAGATAATTTTCTATCTTCTATTTCAATAGGATAATACAATCAATTGTTGTTATTTAAATGTGTAGATTTAATGTATTAAAATCTACATATATAAAATCATATAATTATTTGATTACTTTTTCCATTTGTTTTGTGCATTCAAAATTATACGAAGAAAAATCGGTGATAATTTTAATTATTGTTGTTATTAAGTCAAATTCATACTATGATTATGTGATAATAGAAATTATATATTAACTTTATTGTTAAAAAAATTGTATGTTACAAACAATATAATACAACATATGATGCCAAAAATTAGGCATATGTGCACCACTACTATAGTCTTTTTAAAATACCGTGTCTTAATTTTTAAAACTAATTATGTGATTAATATGATATATTAAAATAAAATGAACATTTAGATTTAATTTAAGCTAATTAAGCTCAAATTTAAATTCAGATCAAATAAATCAAATTTAAATTAAAGAATTTATAAGCACAAAAACAACAGACAAGTCTAAGTAGTTTAAGCGCAACGAAAAAACTTGTTTGCAATCGAAACCAGGGAGCACAAGAACATAGCACAGCACCAACATAGCTCTTGAGAATCTATTTAAACTCCAGCAAAAGTAAAACTCAAGAGAACAGATGACAGACAACCAACCACCAAAACTAATCCAATCTCAAGTTTTTGTAATTACTATTTACATGCAAAAAATGTACATTAATCTAAGCCTATACCAAATAAAATTTTCAAAGAATATATAGGTATTATCTTGTGTAATTATCCACAAGTGGATACAAAGAAGGTCCCTAATCATACTAGTGTCGTAGCAAGCCGTGAGCCCACTGGGGTTGATCAAAGTAGCTGGTTCACAATACCCGAGAGCATGCAGATTCCGCCGGGCGAAGATCAGCTTGATACCACGGCTTAACCACTCCATGCTTGTCCAACTCCTCACAGCCACTAAGTGTAAGCACCCTCCATTTTGTTTTCCAATCTTAGCCGAAAACCAACCTTGGTTGACTCCATTCCACCCAAGATGAGTGCCCTCAGCTCCAGCCTTAGTGTATGTAAAATCAGAAATAACCCGGCACCACAAGACAATAAGACAGCCAGCTTTGTGCATATTGAACCCGTGATTTTTCTGAATATTCCACAGGCCAAAATAATCATCCTTTTTTTCCTTCCAGCATAGCCACCAAAAAAAGCCCAATTATATCATGCAGCATCATGTTTTCAGTGGTCAACAGCCTGCCCCCAAAAGGCCTTCCTAAACGCTTGCAAGAGAAACTGGAGTAAAATCAAACTTTTTAACAGCCCTGTGGGTTTAGCCTTTACACAAAGACAAAATCAGACTTTATAATAGCATTTAAACTCTAACTCAAGTGATAATTGAATCTTTCTAGCTCAAGAAAAAGAAAACGGTACATAGACAATATATTCAAATATGCAAGTCCATAATTAATAATGATAAAGGACTTAGATTTCTATTAGAGCCGTAAAGGTTTTACAGTTGTTCCAAAACTTAATTTAGTGAAATTGGTTGAGTTGAAAAATGTGAGACAAATATTATAATAACAGTGAAAATGTTATTTTAATAATTGAAGCTCAAATATGTTAAAACCTATTATTAATAAAGTTAAATGACTTAGATTTCTATCAAAGCTGTATAGGGTTAAAGGTTGTTAATCCAAAATTCATTTCAGTATGGTGGATTGAGCTGAAAAATGCCAAACCACAAGCCATTTGAATATTATAATTAACTCTTCCAACTATGTTAAGGCTAAGCCTGAGTTTACATGCCTATGAGAAGTAAAATAATCGAAATCTCTCCTTAACTAGGCCTTTAGGGATGGACAAAGTTAGAGTCGGAATATAAGGACCGATTCTTTCATAAGATGGATTCGTTCTTAACCTTGGGCTCTGATATCACTTGTTTGGTGCTAGTGAGCCTTTTAAGTAGTTGGATAAGACTTTCTCTCACACTTATATTATCACACCCAACTTAATTCCCAAGAGGTTCCTAACAGGATTTGTTCATCTAGCTAGAGCTTTGATTCTTTTGATCCATCGCTACATGATGGTTCGATATCCTACTGAATGTAATTCATATTGTCATTGAGCGAAGGGTAGGCATTCTGTCAGTTTTATTCAATATCAGAAAATAAACTATTAATCAATGTGTAAGACAGTCTATTTAAAGCTAACTAGATCATAATTTTAAACACATAATTCTTAGCTGCTTCTTTATTCATGCATATAATCGATGAAAAAACTTCAATACTGAAGGTAATACAAAAAGGACGGCAAGTTTTCACTTCTTGTGTTGTAAATCAATAACAACTCAAGATTTGGTTGCCTGGTTAATTAATTGTCCTCTTTATTCATTAATAATTATATAGAGAAAAAATTTTAACCCTTCTTCAACCTCGAGAGGACACGTTTATTTTTCCCAGGAAAATGAGGCTAACAATAGAGATTATCTCCCGGATCAACATCAAGCTCGTCGCAATACTTAGTGTAAAGGTTAACACGAGCCCTAACGGCACCAGGGTTTCCTCCATTGCATTCTGAAGGTTTAAAGGCTTTTATAGTAGCCCCAAAACCGTTATCTAATTTTGGCTGAAGGCGAGTAACCCAATACCATATGGCAGTTTTGAAAGAGATTATGTTGTCTTTTGCGACTGTTGAAGGATTGGATAATCCATCGAATCCGATTTGATCTCCGGCTTCGCCGTAATTGTAGTTCCATTGTAGCTGAATTGGTCCTCGGCCGTAGTAGTACTGCCCTTTAACACAAGGGTAGTTTGTATTTCCGTCGCTACAGTAGTCTTTAGAAACACCGCCCGGCTCTTCTACACAGCAAAAGTCTGCACAAACATATAAAGCAAATGTTAAAAATAAAACTCTATGGTTCCCAAATAAGAAATCAAATGTTCATGTAGCCGGACAATAAAGCTTTCAGAAGGTTTTTATAAGAGGAACCAAACTTTTTTCTGTTGAATATATTAAACAAACACAATTAGAATTTTGTTTTATCTTAATAAAATTAAACATTGGTCATAAGTCCCATACAGACAAAGAGACTGAGTTAAGACTGATATACTTGAGAAAATTTAAAATAAGTGTTATATAATACCGAGTTAGACAAGTTAAAACTTGACCGTGATAATTAGTATTAGAGCAGCCAAGAGTTGAAGGGGCATATCACGAAAATACAGAAGTCTTTTCAATTTAAAAGGTGTGATGGTTTCAATGTGTGGTACTATTTATTATATATTCTCATAAGAACTGATTTGACAAGCTACCAATTATAAAGTAACAAGATCTTAAAAAACGATAGGATAGGTGGAACTTACTTCCTGTTTCATAACTGAAATGAGCAAAAGAAGCTGCAACTTGACGCAAAGAATCAGTATATGTACCAATTCTACCATACGCAGGAAATGATTCAGTGGCATAGAGAAATGAATTTCTTGTATAGAAGCCTTTTCCAGCACAATTTTCAGCGGCCTGGTCAGCAATGCCATAGAAAAATTGAGAAGTTACAACTGCTTCTATAGAAACATTGTTAGGGTTGCTCGATTTATAGCAAGGACCTGATTGGCATCCATAGCCACAATACGAATCACTAGAGCCACAATAACCGTATTGACTGCAACAATGAGTCTCGGCGCAGTTGCAATACTCAGAAGGTGAAGGTCGATAAGTGCCATTATAACAAGGCCCGGCTTGGCAACCGGCGCCACAATAGGCACTGCCATAGCCACAATACCCGTATTCGCTGCAACACAAGCCATCACCACAGTTGCATTCGTAGGGATACGTCCCATTGTAACAAGGGCCAGCTTGGCAGCCATAGCCGCAGTACGAATCGCCATAGCCGCAATGGCCATATTGATTGCAACATTGGTCAGACGCACAGCCACAGTTTTCACTCTTTACATATTTTGGGGCGACTCCGGCGAGAAGCACAAGAAGAGTAAGAATTAAAAGGCTTTTTTTCTTGATGGTAATTTCTACCATTTTAGGGAAATTGTTTGAAAATTTTATGATGTAAAATGAAGCATGAAAGGTTGGTATATATATAGTGGTATAGCGTATAGTTAGAAAGCTTTGGAAACTAACAAGGACACCCCCAATATTTTTCTTGAAACTTGAAACCCTCTTTGGTTCCAGAAACTAGCAATGACACCAAAACCGTTAATCTTCATCCATGCATGCAAATTAAACATTAATTCATCACACGTAAAATGCCAATTTTTACCCTTGTTCTTAGTTCTTATAAGGATATTAACAATAAATATATGAAATTATAGAGTTCTTTTTTATTTTTGGTAAATTAATTATAGAGTTCCTCATTAAGAACATACTCAAAATTTATAAATCGGCATAATTCATGATAATACTTTCTTTTTTCCGAAAACGAATTTCAGATCAATTTCTAAACCCTAAAAATTACACATAAAGAAATCATCTCAAACCCCTTCTTATCGCCGAATATTGAGCACAAATCAATGGTAGTGCAAAGACTAAACTAAAATTCACAGACAGGCCACGATTGGATATGATTGTCATGTTGAAATTTTCTTGTTTTGTTCTTTGGTCTTGATTGTATTTTGACACTGTCTGAAAACGTGTTTCACAGGGCAAGAGAGTGTGATTTTTTTTTATATATATACATATTTATCAAAATTTAACATATCTAGAAAGATAGCAACATTGTCTTTTAAAGTCAATGGATATCAGTCACATCAATTAAATTTTGAGTATTGTTATTGATATTTGAAACTAATGGTTACTTTAATGATGTTTTCGACCAATGTCCTAGGGGTCATCGATAATTGAATTTTATGTGAAATTAAAGTGCCATCTGTGTTTTGTTTCAATTAAAGAAGTGTTTACAGATTTGGTAGCTAGCCTTTTTTGTGTGCTTTATATGCAACAAATTGTTTGTTGGTATTTCTCATCCCAAAATTGGCTAGTGATGTTTTAGCTAACACTTACATCTTAATAGCTAGCCTTTTTTCTCGTTGAATGTAGAACAACAGTAACGGGATGTTAGATGATTTTCCTAATCTGATGCAGGATAAATCAACAATTATTTCCTCATTCATCAAGTCATTGATTTGACATTTCTAACAACTAATTATTTACAGGAGCAATGAACTATTAAATAGACATTTATGTCAATTAGTCATTCTCCTGAACTTTTATACAGTTGTTATAATCGAGTTATAATAATACTGTTAGTTATTATTGAGTCTCTCTCGTCTTGAAAAGTAACTCAAGAGATGAGGTGTTTTCTGAATCTTATATACTAAATCCCTTCCGTAACCAATTTAGAACAACCCAACAATTTTATATATTCTTTATTTTTCAATTTGACATGGTATGTCTCCCTTGCGAGAAGGTGCTTCCTTTCTCATGACTTTGTTTGTTGCATCTTCATTTCTAGACCACATCGGCACGCTACTCTTCATGAGCTCACCCATCATTCTCTTCTTTCCCTCACCTTGACATTAATTTGGCCCAACTCTGTACCTGCCTTATTACAATATTTCAAATTCCAATAAGAAAAATATAAAACATCTTAATGCCTTTCATGAAGTTGTACTCACATTAGACCATGGCTCCCAATTAAACAAATTTTAATTGTCATATGATTGCAGGCTATTTGTATATATATGGATTTATATGTAAATATAGATAAATAAAATTGTGGGTTTTGTATATTTTTTATTCGGAATAAAATTGCTGGTATATGTACGTACAAATGTGATTTCTTACAAAATTTCTTATATTTGTTGTTCACAGTTATTTGATATAATGTTTTCAAGGGCTTGGATGAATGTGGTATTTTGTTTTTATATTGAAAAAAATAAAACATAAATGTGGGTTTGAATTTAGAGATGGTTGGTGGTAGAATAGTTGTTAGAAGTTGTTTGATATCTTAGAATTATTTTAGGAAGACTATCACAAACGTCCCTTATCTTTTCCTTACTATTGAGAACTCTTAATTGTTTCTAAATTGATAACTGTTCAGTTCCTTTTAGGATATCACAGTAATTTAACAAAACAAAATGTATAATAGGGTTATCCACTACTTTCACTAACAAGCGAAACATTTTACATTTCTTGTTAAGATTGAAGAGTGGGATTTCATCTTCTCTGTTCATATCCTTCCTCTAAATACAGAAACTAATCTAGTGGTTTGGATTCATCAATCTTATTCTGCAACTAGATTTGTTTTTTTTTTTTTTTTTTTTTCATTTTTACAGATATTGTCAGTTTATTATGCTGAGTGGATATATAAAGAAATGTATTTGTAAATTTGTCTTAAGAATGAAATTCAGTGTTATTCAGAAAAAATGAAAATTTTCACTATCAAATTTACTTTTCAAATTAAAAATTTAAACATATCTAAATGTCTAAATGAAATGCACATATTTCAAATATAATGCTTGTTTTATTTATATTTTCCCTTATTAAATCTTTATCAATCAACCATAACTATTCCAAAATTATTTTTTAATTTAATAAAATTATGTGCAATTTAATAAATACTAATGATAATATGTTACTATGTGATTAAACGATTTTGAATCAAATACAAAATAACATTCAATTGTATGATGATATATTATTATTAATATCAAAATTAATACTCATTAAAAATACACATAGTATTGTTCTTCTTAATTTATTTGTTTCCACTCTTGCATGAATCACATAGATATCTAAGATTAAATTTTTATAATGTAAATGAGAAAAATATGGATTGGAAACATTAACACAAAGGGTCATTTATTTGTTTATAAAATTAGATTTGCCCTCTTTAGAATTATTTGTATATGACGATATTAGAATTGGGAAAACAAGAACAAAGAAGTGACAATAGGGTATTATAAAATAAATTATGGAACTTAATATCTATTAAATTATTTTATTTATTAGTAAAATATCATGTGAAATTATAATCATTTTTCCTAATTATTTAAATCATTAACTATTTTTTCTTCTCAAAAGTATAATTTTCTCTAATAAATTATATTATAATGTTCTATTTTGAATACGAAGATTTCTAGTCATTTTATAAAATAAATATGGTTTATTTTGTGAAATTGATATGCAATTATTAAAAAATAAAAACGAATAACATATTTTCCTGAAGAAAGAAATCCACAAGTTGGATGTCATTGAGAAAAGATAATGAAGTTATTGCAACATACGTGTGATTGATTTTTACTGCAAATTAATATTTAATCTATAAATATAGTATTTATCAGCTTAAATTTATTTTACTTTTTTTCATCAAGAATAGGGCTAGATTAAATCGAATACGTTCGAATTCGTTTTTAAATTCAATTTGAATAAACTCAAAACGAATAGTTCGAATTTGAACACAAACACGAACTCAAACTATAGTTTTAAAAACTGACAAATATGAGTTTGAACACGAACTGTATAAACTGATTAAGAACATGAACCCAAACTTAAATTAAAAAAATTTTGATTATATTTTGTTAATTATTTTTATTAATGATAATTTTTAATAAAATACAAATACAAATTATACGAATCGAATAAAAATACGAATAAAAATACAAACATAACACGAATTCGAGTTTCAGTGTAAAAAAATTTGATAAATACGAATTATAACGAATGAATCCGAATATAAACATATACATATTTGTGTTTGATTCGATTTGAATTTAACCGTAGTCAAGAATATAAGCAAATGTTCTCCAAAGCAATTGGATTAAGAGGTCATATAATTAGCAATGGTTTAATGATTTGACAATTGAAAGCTTTTTAAAAGTTGAAAAGAGTGTTTTCAAATACCAAAATTCCACATCCAACTTGTTCTCACATTTCGTTTGTCAAATTAGTGTTTTTGAATTTTTGACATGCATTCTTGATCGTACTGTGGCAAACAAGATGATAGCACAGTTTGAAAACTGTTGAATGTTTATAACCCCAACTAATGTTTTCTTTTAGTTAAATTTTTCATTCTTAGAAAAAATTATGAATTTGTCGATGATGTGCTTTTAAATATGATAGAATTTGTGGTTGAATTTCATGGATCCTCACTTCCTTCTCTATAGATCAAGACACATTCTCTTTCTCGTCCAGTTTTCATTATAGAGATTAATCTACATCCATTATTGAAAGAGAAATAATTCTCTTTTCTTTTTCTCGGCACCATCAACTCTTTTCATTTATTTCGTTTATGTATTATCGTATTGATGATGTTGTAGTAAATAAATGAAAGTTTAATGAATATAAGACGAGAAAGATATAGGATAGAACTCACTAAAACAAAAGTGATATTTACTGACATTTGTATAGTTATAATAATTCTTTTTTGTTAATGTTTTTATCGGTGTTTATTGAAATTATTTATATAATATTCTTTTATTAACATTTAATAAAAATATCGTTAAAAATATAAAAAATTTTGTTAAAAATATCATTTATTCTTTTTAATGATATTTTTATTTAATACTACTAAAAGTATAAGAAAAGGGACACTAAAAGTCTCTTTTAACTCATTTATAATGATATATTGGAAAATGTTGGTAAAAGATAATAAGAAACATTGTTAGAGTTCTTATTTTTCGCCTAAAACGCAGCAGATTTGAATGAGCATTTTTTACTTTAGCGTGCAACATTTTCAGTCAAAATTCGAACATGATTCCAGTGAGCATTATGAAACCAATGTGCCGACCACCTGGCCGCTGACTACCTCGCCATTGACGATCTTGTTGCATTGTCATCTCACTGGAAAATGGTTAATTTATTGTTTATGTTTAACTGAAATATTGAAGTGCTTTTAGGCTCACAGTTATTGATTTGGTGTGTACAATTATTTTTGATTGGGTGTTTAGAGTATATATTTAATGTAGCTAATTCTTGATGGTGAGAGCTTATTGAGATTCAATGGTTAAGAAAATCCCAGTGGAAATGTCGAACCAGGGCACAATTATTCTAACTGAAATTTGTCTTTTACAGTTAGTTATTGCCAAATAACCATAAACGTGTCATTAATCTTGTGGTTTGCACTTCATTAATGTAGTATAGGTTCCTAAATATCTTCTGCATTAAAAAGAACCTTAAAATTCAAGTATTGGCCGTAAGAACAAAAGTTTAAGCTTGTATTGTGCGATGTTGTTCGTTCTGTGCCCTCCTGACTGATATTGGTTAGTCTTTGCCCAGCAGTTCTGGAATTGATTAAGCTTCAAAGTTTTATGTGCCTTTTCTGTACCAGTTGCAGTTGCTGTGTGCATGGTGGAATTGTATCTAGTGTCCTAATTAGAATTTCATTATTTGACTTGTGAAATAAGTTAGAGGTTGGTTTGCTAGGGATCCTAATGTTCTTGGCCGTGTTGGCCATGTGCTACTGCAGCTTCCATTTGGAATTCAACATAGTCCCTGGCAAATTATAATAGCTGATGATTGTTTTGGACTGCCGAAAATTCCTGTGGACAGGATTCTTCAAGTAGTAACTACGTCAGCTGAGAAGCTTTTGGAAGTAAGTTTTTCTGTTCTATGCGTCAACACAGAAGTTATTTTCAGGGAGATTTCTTTTAGCATTTGGAATTGCTTTTATTGATTTTCTTCAGGACAACTGTTGAAACATGAAATCCTTGGGCAATATCTTTCTTCTAGAATTCCAAGCTTGAAATTGTTTCATAAAATGAATGGTGAAGCTAAAACTTCTTCAATCAGGGTGCTTGCAAACATTATGCGGTTTATTCAAAGGTGAGTTTTCATGTTTTGTGATATAAATATTGTTAGAATCTGCTAGGATTCTCCTTCAATAGCATTATTGTCCTGTGGTGCATGATGGTATGTGCAAAATACTGCTTTTGCTGATGTGATTGTGAAAAAACATATAATATAGTGGCCTAATCTCATATTGACAAATTTCTGTCTCAACGATTTTGAAATTTTTCGAATTTGTTTTTACTACTTGTTCTTGATTAGCGGGCTTAGTTTTCTCTGTTCATGCCGAAATGATTAGTTAGTGCTGGTATGGTGTTACCTGAGCACTTTTGACTTCCATTGCAAAGTGGAGTTGTGCAGTGGGAGATTATGGGAAGTTGTTTATTGCTGTCGTTAATTCAATTTCTTGGAAGTACTCATTGCATTCCCTCAAATTTAGGAGAACAGAGTTTGGTTGACTGATTATCATTTATGAGGGGCTCGAAATATTATTACTGAGATGAAGCAGTCATTCTTGCTAAGTGGGCAAGTTTTTCTTCCACTGATGGATTCTTGTTCTTTTACAGTGCATCTATGTGCAATTATAAATTTATGTGTTCCTATTGAATTTATTCGCCATCATGTAATAACTGAAATCCATGTCCGGGCATTTTGTTCGGTCAAGTCAACAGCTATTCAGTTTAAAGGTACATATGTGGGTTGAGATGTTTAATCACATCATTTGTTGGTTGGCTGCCATAGTTAGGTTTGATGGGTTTTGCATCCAATGAAGTGGGATAATTAAAATATTTTTTATGCCCCCTGATTCATTTTTTGCAAGTCAAAAACTGCTACTTTTAAGGTCACTCAAGTGATCTATATTATGGGTAGATTTGATGCTTTGTTCTGAATAAACTTAGGGCTGCCTCTCTTTTTAAATGCAGACACGAGTTCAAATATGAATATGAGGAACGGATAACCTCAGTAAAGCCTACTGTAGATCCTGCTATCTCAGCACAAATATATGACACACTGGAAACGTCGGACACAGATAGAAAACAGCAAATCTATTAGGAAATAAATGTGTTTTGCTGTGAATTCTCTTTTAAAGGTATTGTTTTTGGTTAAATTCTATCAACCTTAATTTTTTTATGTATAAGAACAATGACAAACTTTCTTTTGCTTTTGGTGCTGAATAAATCATGTTTTGTGTAGTTACCTAATATTTCTGGGATTGATTGGATGTGTACTCTCGAAAACTGTTTTCTTCTTTCATCCTGTTCCATTTGAAGTGCTCTCTTTTATCTTTAGTACTAATGGGAGAAGAAAAAGAAAGTTGAAGTGCTCTGTTTTATTTTTATTTTCATGATGGTTGCAGATGTGGTCTATCTCTTCCCTTCCCTCCTTTCATGTGTGCTCTCTTCTATTTATTTGAAATGCATTTGGATTATGAATTTGTCAGGAATAAGTTGAATTCTATTCAATGTGTTCAGAGTTTATCAAGTTATATCTTGAGTTGATTGTTTTTGTTGTTATGCACAGCACTGTATTAGTCATTTTCAATGTTACATTAGTTCATTTTAAACACGGTAAACTTATATTGAATATTTATTAATACATTTATATATTAAAAATATTTTATTGAATATTTATATTTTAATAATATACATGAATTATTATATTGTAAATTTTTCAATTTGTATAGTAAATCAATTACAAAAATATTAAATTAATAAAAATAATAATAAAAAACGTTAGTAAAAGTCATAAAAAAAGTCGTTAATATTAAAATATATGAAGACAAATGATGGTAAGTGTAATAACAAATGTTGATAAAAACAAAAAAAGAAAATGAAATATTAAAAAAATATTGATAAAAAAGCAAAAAAAGTCACTAAATCATTAAAAATGTTGGTAAAAATGAAAAAATGACACTAAAAATCTTAAAAAATATTGGTAAAAGTAATTAAAAAAACCATCTATAATATATAAAAACATTATTTAGTAAAAGTGAAAAAACGATACTAAAAGTCGTAAAAAACACTAGTAAACATAATTAAAAAACACCGTTAAAAATATAAAAAATGTTGCTAAAAATCATAGAAAACGTTGATAAAGGTACTCGGTAACAGTGTGAAAATACCGCTAAAAGTGAAAAAAATTGCCAGTAATTTTGTGCGAACAATGGCTGTAAAACATTTTTTACAGTAAAAATAGTTTTACCGATGTTAAAAGTCCATCCTTCAGCGATATTTTTTTGAACATATACAAAATATCGGTAAAAGTTATACCAATACATGTTTTAACAACGTGCGAGCAAACATCGATATAAATTTTAACAACGTCTAAATACGTCATTAAAATTCTAAAAAGATATCGATGAAAATCTTTTCTAATGTAGTGACCCTACTTCATCCTTGCTTGTAGAAATTGTTTTTATTCTCGTCTTTATCTTTGTTTATGTCGAATAATTTCTTTCATATACAAGCCAAGAATCCTATTTTATGTCAAATTGTCATTCCTAACTTCGAGAAAATATTAACATTCTCATTAAACTATATAGATATTTAATTACAAAGACCCTTGTTAAATTTTGAAATGTCACTTGTAGCATTTTGACTATTTATGAGGTTGTAAAATTTCTATTAATTAAACTAGTGAATTGGATAATATATTAAAATTATTATCAAGGAGGATATTTCTTATTCTATAAAGTTTGCTCTGAAATCCATTTATTATATAAGGATGAATGATATGTCAATTAAGGATACGGATCACTTCAACAACTTTTTTTTTTTTTTTTTTAATTTTTAGGATAATCTTACATTGGCAGATAATTTACAAAGAATTTTTCATGGTAATTATATAAATTGATTAGGAAAGATTTGTAGGGCTTAAATAACAGCACTCAAAGTTTCCCCACATTTTAGTTTGCCTTACAAAACTTGAAAAAATTTACAAATTCCAAAACATAGCCAACTCAATAATCATAATTTCCAAAAATGCCCACCTTTTCTTTAAATTCCAAATTCAACCATAAAATCCAATGGCATACTAATTGTATCCTTAATGAAATAACAAATGATATATTACTAATATATAACACAAGGCTTTGCTAAATTTCATATTGTAATTAAAGAGTACCAAACGTGGTAATCCAACCCATTCCAACTATTTTTGTGTGATTAATATTATGTGCATTAATAGTGGATATTAATTTGTATACTAATGATGATGTATCTAGATAACTTTAAATTAGAGATAAAGTAATATATAATTAATTATATAGTGACACATCATTATTAATATAAAAATTAGTATTTATTGTTAATGCTAAATACATTAATACATCTCAAGAGCTACTACAACATATTTCCTTGGTTGTTGGAAGCTACTATAATGTTGTCTTCCTATTTGTCTTCCTTTTGTTTGATTCTTAGTGGCCAAAGGCTTGGCGGTCTTTTGGTGTGCAGATTTTGTAGATGTTAGGAGCAGTCATATGTGCCGTTGTATAGTTTCTTTTGTCTTGTTGCCTATCGTACAAAGGTTAAGATAGTCCGATTAATTGAGCTCAGATTGTTGACCTCAGCCTTCTTTTTTTTGGGGTTGGGCTCCTTTTTTGGTTAATATATTCTTAACTAAAAGAAAACAATAGCGGTTTTAAGTATGGGTATTCTTGAGACGAATTTTACATGCATTGATGTGGAACATAAGAGGCATACTGGTGATTCAAATCAGATTACTAAAGATGAAACAAAATACTAAACAGTTAGAGATGTGTTACGAGACTTGTTGTGGCAAATTTCAAGGATGTAAAAGTTTTATATCTTAGCAAGATGCTTGCACTTTATGTTACAAAATTAGATTTAAAAGGCAAATGTCTTACCAAGAGAGATATGTAATTGTGCCTTAAATCTTTTCCTATATTGCTTGTTTATGGGAAGTTGTAAAGGGTCTTTTACTACACATTGTTTGTTTAGAAAATTCATAAAGAGTTTTCCTCTTACAAATACGTTATTTTGTTTTAAATTGATAATCTCAAATAGTAAAAGACACAAATAGAATAGTGATAGACTACTCAAGAATGTAATGAAGCTCTTTGGGATTCAATGGTTTAAATGAGTTTTGTGATTTTCTCATTTTAAGCTACTTTGGATTGAACCAAACCAAATTTTGTTTATGTATTATTTGTTTTGGACTTACTTTTATTATTTGTGGGTTTGAGTATTGTGTAAGTTTTTAAATCCTTAACATTGTTTAAGATCAATAATGTATTTAGTGTTCATAAGATTTACTTTGGTGAATAGTTTGAAGTGTGGTGAGTGCATATGGAAACTCCTCATAGAATGCAATAATGGGATAATGAATAGGCATTGAAGATGATTCAATTTTACATGTTATGTGAAAAAACAGAAAGTGAAGAATATATAAAAATGTTGATATAATTGGTGGATTTTCTCTGTTTGTTTAATTTTTATCCATAAAGATTTAGGTCATTTTGAGTTGAAGTTTCAGTTTAACTTAAGATTTAATTCATTTATTCATTTGGTAATACTATTTATTTTGTTATTAATATTGTTCATTTTATTAGCAACAATCATTTAGTAATATTTTGCATTAAGAATATTTTGAATTTTTGAAAAAAAAAAATCAATCTCTTCCTTTGTTTGGTAACATTTTACAATCAAATGATACATTAATATAGACTTAGACAATTTGTATCGTTGAATCATATTCGTATTATGTTGTAGGACCCGCCGCCCCGAGTACCCCTGCTGCTGACTAATACTGATCTTTTATTAATTAAACTGGAAATCTGGGTACCCGAGACGGGAATCCTACGAAAAAGAAAGAAATCTGCTACTAATTACACTGTAAGCGGAAGCTTAAACTGAAACTGAAATGTACAATGAGCCCAACTGGCTGAATATATATAT
>JAJEJH010001306.1:0-31911 GCA_026122585.1 Anacardium occidentale | reverse complement strand
TCATCAAAGAAAGCTGGGAAAATGCGACGAGAAGTAAGCGAACACTTACCTCACGCCATTACCTTTGAAAGCTATCTTTTGCACTATTCTCTTGGCTCTCTCACCGGATTGGGAGCAACCGCTGGCTGGATTTCCTCTCTAAGATTGGGAGGAGCTGAAATGAAGAGAGAAACTTTGGCTAAAATGAAAATGGGTGAGAAAAGAAGCTAATTTCTCTCGGCTCTCTCTTATATACTAAGCCATGCACGGGCGTGCACAAGGGAAAATGAGTATTTCTCATTTCCCACGCATTCGTATGATCGAATCCTTCTGAAAAGAATCATACGAAAGCCACACAGGCTCTGAAAACTTATTAACTCACCCCTGAACTTTACTAGACTCCCAATCTATTTCTGGATTCTATTTTTAACCCCAAAACTCTTCCGCTAAAGGCATTTCTAACTTGGGATGCTACAGTTGCTTGGAGTAGTGGACGTAGGAGGCGTGGAGAAGCTCCGAACCACTACAAATCGGCTGAGCATTTCTTTCCCTTTACTCTCTTTATTTATGCTTGCTTAGTCGAATTTATATTTTGTGCTTAATTGTATTGATATAATTGAATGCTTGTTTTGGTTGAATAGGAAAAGTTTTAAATTTGAGAAAAGTTTTTTTAATTAACCTATTCACCCCCTCTCTAGGTTATTTGCCATATTGTTTTTGGGGTTTATCATTTGGTATCAGAGTCTGGGCTCTTGTTTTCAAAAATCTAACAATTTTTAGAGCTTAAGATCCGTTTTCGAAAATTAAATGGCAAATATATTTCAAAAACCGATTTTCAAAGAAGAGGGTAGTTCAATTAGGCGACCGTTATTTTGTGGTATAAATTATGGTCAATGGAAAATTCGTATGAAATTTTTTATTCAATCCATTGACTATAAACTTTGGAAAATTATTGATAAGGGTGATTTTGTCTCTATAAATTCAAATACAAACTTACCCAAAAATGAATTTGAATTCAATGAAAATGATCAAAAATTGATGAGTTTAAATTCAAGGGCATTAAACATGTTGTTTTGTGCTTTAGATACCACGGAATTTAACTGTGTCTCTTCTTGTGAAATAGCACATGAAGCTTGGATAGTCCTCCAAATGACTCATGAAGGTACAAGCCAAGGGAGGAAATCCAAGGTGGAAATACTTTTCCGTGAATATGAGCTTTTTGAGATGAAGAAAGATGAGAGCATCACAAAAATGTATAAGCGATTCTCAAACCTAGTGAACGAATTAAGAGGATTAGGAAAAAGGTTTGAGAATGTGGAGTTGGTCAAGAAGGTGCTAAGATCATTGCTGGAAACTTGGAGTATGAAGGTAACGACAATTGAAGAATCAAAGGACTTAACCAACATGGGCATGGACGAATTGATCGGGAGTCTTCTAACTCACGAAATGAAATGGATGCCCAAGAAGGAGGAGAAAAAGAAGAATATCACACTCAAGGTTGAGGAGGATACAAGTGAAGATGAAGAAAACTCAACCGAAGGGGAGAGCTCAATGGATGAAGAAGATTTGAGGATGCTCTCCAAGAAGTTCAGTAAGTTCCTCTCAAAAGGAAAGAAGAAAAATAAAGAAAAAGTGGTGACTTGCTATGAGTGCGAAAAAGAAGGGCATTACCGACAAGAATGTCCTCGGATAAAAAAGAAGAAATCGAAAAAGAAGATGCTTGCCGCATTAAGCAAGAAAGATTCAGACGATGAAGATAAAGAAGAACGAGTCTCCTTGTGCTTCTACACCGAAAATGAATGAAGAAGTGGTATAGAAAAGTCATCATACCAAGTAAGTGTTTAAATTCTTATTTTTATGTTTTACTTGAATGATGATGTTGAGTTTTGCCATGTTATAACTGTTTTAAATTGATATGCATATTTTTACTTGCCTTGTATGATTGGTTGAGCTGAATTGATGCAAGAATGATATGTATATATGCTTGTGATATAACTTGTGCAATGTTGGAATTCATGTCAAATTGGATTAAATTTACTTGTGTTTAGTACAAATGACATGAATTCATATAGTGAAAGTCCCCCATGGTCAAAACATGCAAAAATGATATGTTTGATGTGTTTTGATCAAAGTTTGCATTGAATGTTTTGAATTCCCCTTTATTCCCCAAGAATTTGTAAAAAATGTTTCAAATATGTGAATTATGGTTAAATTATGTTTAAACATGCTTGAAATATGTTTTTAGTTTACTTTCAATGCTTTAAATTGAACAAAAATCATTTTTGAAAGATTTGAAAATGTTTTGAAAATGCCCTCGTGTCATACTGCAGTTTTCTGCAAATTTTCTGGGTTTTATAGGTCATACACGACCGTGAATGTGAGTTGCACGACCGTGCATGATACATTTTCCTAGTCATGGTCTCGTGCATAAATGATACACGACCGTGCATGTCACGAAATCAGAAATACACGCCCGTGTCGAGCATCAACACGACCGTGCATGGCACAAATTGCAGAAAATGCTTCAGTTTCATATTTTTTTAATTTTCTGCAAATACTTTCCCATGTGCTTTAATGATCAAATTTTTTTAGATGAAAATGATAAATTTAATGCATATATTTTTTTTCAAAAAGGGGGAGAAATAAAACTTGAATGCTCCTTGATTGAAAATATGTGCTATTGTGAGGGGGAGTATTTATAGTTTTCTGTCAATTGGTATCAGTTTAAGTATTTATCAACAATTGGTATCATTGTTTTTGAAAAATGGGGAGTAAAGATTTTTTTTAGGGGAGAAAATTTCATATGTGTGTATAATTTAAAAATATTTTTCAAAGGGGGAGAAAATTTTCTTTTAACATACCTTTTTGATTTATAACAAAAAGGGGAAGACATGTTAGGTATGTTAAAATAAATATTTTTGTGCTTATTGAATATTTTTTACATTCTTATAGTTTGTGCTTAAATGCATTTTAACATAAGTTTTGTCATCAAATCAAAAAGAGGGAGATTGTTGAACCCTTGTGGATTTTGATTGATGCAAAATGTATGTTAAAATATCTAATTGGTCCATGCATGTATTGAACATGACAAAGAGGACCCAAAGTTCTTGTACTATCAGAAATATAAAGATGCACGCTCGTGCATGAAGAAATTGAAGCCACACGCCCGTGTTGTGCTGAGAAGAACACACACGCCCGTGTTTACAAGAGGACACGACCGTGTGTCAAGACCAAAGGGTGCACACGCTCGTGTGCAGGAAGAGGACACGACCGTGTGTCAAAGGAGAAAGACACACACGACCGTGTAGCATAGACACACGCTCGTGTGCAAGGCCAAAATGAAGTCGTGTGTGTCTCGTGCGTTGATCGTGCATGTACCCATGTCAGCTTCTGGAATCTGAAAGCAGATGGAAAGAAAATGACACACGCCTGTGTGTTACAAATGCGCACGCCCGTGCTAGCACAAAAATGACCGTTGAAAAGTGCAGATAAAGGAAGCACGACCGTGCAACAAAAGGACACGCCCGTGCAACTTTCCAGAAAGGCTCCAACGACTCTCAAATTATCCCAATGGCTATCTCTTCCAATTTCCTATAAATTGGAGATGATTTGATGAGGCAAGGGCTAGAGAATCAGGCCTAAAACTTCTACTCTTCATTCTCTAATTCTTCTCCAAACTTCTCTCACAAACATATTTGTAAACCTTTAGAGAGAAACCTTGAGCTTAATTGTTGCATTAGCCTTGTGAGGCAAAACCATTGTAATTTCCACAAATCCTTGGGCGCAATCCCGTGAAACTAGTATGCGACATAATCTCTGTTAAAACTAAGTTAAGGGTGCAATCCCTTGTATCAAAACTAGTGTTAAGGGCGAAATCCCTTGGATCAAAACTATTGTGACTTTAGGTTAAAGTTAGTGGAAGAAAAATCTTCAAGCGGGTTTGCTTGGAATAGTGGACGTAGGAGGCGTGGAGAAGCTCCGAACCACTATAAATCGGCTGAGCATTTCTTTCCCTTTACTCTCTTTATTTATGCTTGCTTAGTCGAATTTATATTTTGTGCTTAATTGTATTGATATAATTGAATGCTTGTTTTGGTTGAATAGGAAAAGTTTTAAATTTGAGAAAAGTTTTTTTAATTAACCTATTCACCCCCCCTTAGGTTATTTGTCATATTGTTTTTGGGGTTTATCAGTGTGAAAGTGGGGCCGTTTTCTATGAGAATTGGGCTTGATCTCAAAAACACTCATGAAAAGCCAAAGGAGCATAAGGTCGTAATGTGCTATCCATGGAAGCTCAAATTTAACACCTGTTATGTGTGAGTAATAATTTTCATTTCCTTAAAGTAGTCAAAGTTCAATGTTAAGCATACTCTAATTTTGGACTGAAGATTATTGTTTCATTGAGCAGAGGTTCAATGTAAAGGACGTATTCATTAAGCATAATAGTCTATCTTTATCTGAAATTTTCTCTCTTTTTTTGTGCATTGTCAGTTGTATTTATCAATATTAAAAAAATGAGTGGGAGAATGTTGTATATGTTATTTTTTTAATATTATTTATTTTATATTTATGTTTTGGAAGATAAAATGTTGAAAGATGAAAGATGAAAGGTTTGAGTTAATAAAGATTTGGATGAGTTGAGAATATGAAAAGATGAAGGATGAAAGGTTTGACTTAATGGAAATTTTGAATGAGTTGAGATTATGAAAAGGTGAAGACTACTATCTAAGTAACTTATATCATTCATTCCACATATATTTACACATCTTCAACTTTTGTTTGAGAGAAAATACTAGCTAGAGAAATTTGTTTTTTTGGAGGAGCTTGAGTTTAACAATTTGTGTAGACTTGTAATAAACCAAATAACGAAATTGTTGGGCTATTGTATCTTGGAGACGGGTTACGGTTTTTTCTCTACTACACCGGTTTTTAAACTTTGCTAATTGTAGAGAGCTCAAATTTCCTTAAAGAGAGTGAGATATATAGTTTTCATATAATCTTCATTATTCCTCTTCTATTTGTTTGTAATAAATTATTATTTTATTGTATTTTCACCAACAAATTTAAATATAATCGACTGACCTGAATTAACTCTTTCACCGATTCAATATCCAATTCGGGTAAGAAAACATTGTTCTACAAGCTTAACATTGCAAACCAAAATAAACAAACTCAAATTCTAGTGCTGCAAAATGCATAACAAAAAAAAAAAGAAAAAAAAAAACACATTAAAAGCCACATGAGCATATTGAGAAACTTCTAAGCAGCATGTTCGCAATTACCATCAGGGCACTACACATCCTTTGTAATATTTTTAGCCATCAGCCGTATTGTTTTCTGTGCTTTGATTCTAAATGTCACTCCATTAGCATTTGCTTCCCTTGACAAAGTTATTATTTCATCTTTCTTTAGACACCTGGCTTTTACAAATGCAAGCCAACCTTTTCCATTAAGAACAGGTTTTGGGTGTCTACCTGTTCTCCGGGTGGAGAGACAAAAAGGCCATGGATGCCCTTCCAAGTCTAGGGCAGTAAAATTTTTTGAGTGATGCTCCCCTGTAATATCGCCAAAGCGCACCAAACATTTAGTTGGAATTGCTAACCTGAGTATGAAATTAGGATGGATCACATTTTTAAGTTTAAACATTTACAAGAAAACATTAGTCGAGGATCTTATAGATATTCTATAAGAACAAAAATCACAAGTAAAAAAACAAAAGTTATTAATTGAAATGACAATACTATGAGGGATAAATGAAAAATGATCAAATTCTTGAAGGGCTAAACCCTTATAACTGAATAACTTAGTCAAATGCAATTTTGTCCTCGTCTCTAACCTTACAACAAAAATCCTAAAATCCATCAACCCTAATTGTCATTTTCTTCTAAATCAGAAGTTCAATGCAAAATCTCACACATAAAGCTTGAATTCAAGCAAGATAGAACATTAAATTCATATGAGAAGATTAATATTTACTAGTTTTTTTTAATTTAAATTCGATGAATTATTGTATTATTAGAAATATAGACATAAATTCAAGATTTTGACAAGACGAGGGAACTATTAGAAGCTTAGTGGGAAGACTAAACTTTCTAGAGTGAAAGGCTAAACTTTGATTCTTTCAATAGTTTTTTCATAGGTGTAGGTACAAAATTTTAGAAGCTAAATATTTTCATAAAGTTAGCAGAGAAAGTGTTGCAGAAATTTTGAGAGAAAGTTACAGATATGTTTCTCAGAAAGTATGTGCTAAAAAAATTGAATGAGGTATTGATATAATCAACAAATTTAACTCAGTGACATCAAACTGTCAAACTTAAGAGAACGTGGAACAAAACCAAGACAATCAAAGATCAAATTTAGGATTCTAGATACAACCAAAGATCAAACTTATGTATACATATATATACATATACACTTGATTGATGTCTCAGAACTTGATGAACTTCCATTGTAGGGATCAATAATTTTATTTTATTCTTTTGAAAGTAAGAAAAAAAAAGAAAAAAGAATAGCAATTGGATGATCAATGATTAGCTGACCTCGAATTCACATCTGTGCATGTCAGTGGCTAGGAGAATATTTGCTCCATTGTATGGAAGTGTATTATTTTGTTCTTTCTTTTATTTCAGAAAAGTGATAGCCATTGAAGATCTGGTGGTATTTATACTGGTTTGTTTAGAGGTCATTTTCAATTCCAGAACGGCAGATAGCTCTGAAATCACAGAAAGTTTTAGCTTTCTTATGGACGGCATTTTTCACATTTAATTGGACCTGTGCCTGCATTTTCAATAATCTCATGCAGAATATTCAACTGTGTATTGCGTTCATTCTTCAAATTAAATAGCAATTGGATGATCAATGATTAGCTGACCTCGAATTCACATCTGTGCATGTCAGTGGCTTGGAGAATATTTGCTCCATTGTATGGAAGTGTATTATTTTGTTCTTTCTTTTATTTCAGAAAAGTGATAGCCATTGAAGATCTGGTGGTATTTATACTGGTTTGTTTAGAGGTCATTTTCAATTCCAGAACGGCAGATAGCTCTGAAATCACAGAAAGTTTTAGCTTTCTTATGGACGGCATTTTTCACATTTAATTGGACCTGTGCCTGCATTTTCAATAATCTCATGCAGAATATTCAACTGTGTATTGCGTTCATTCTTCAAATTAAATTTTCTAGCTCTTAACCTTAATTTTATCCCTCAGACTCAAAACATTGACCCAAAGCGGTCTTTTTCTTAAGGCCAAAGGACATGTTCCCACCCATAGTTTGAGGTGGAATGCCACCCCCAAGGTTTCAAAAACCCAATCTCCCACCCTTGGAAACATTTTTTATACTAAAATGACTAAAATACCCTTTTAAAAATAAAAAATTTATAATAAAATTATAAAATAATTTAAAAAAAATTTAAAAATATAAAAAAATTTAAAAGCAACCACCGCTGTCGCTGCTGGCGATGGTGGCCACCGACAAAGGAACTAGGTGGCCGTTTCCGGTCACTTGGTTCCAGGGGAGGCCAAATCTGGCCTCCTCGTTCAGTGGAGACGACCAAATCTGGCCGTCTCCAGTTTTGGCAGAGATGGCCAGATTTGATTGCTTCCGCCAGAAACAAAGGTCGAAAACGATTGGTGGGACTAAGGCCAACCCTTTCCGACCGTTTTCAGCCTTTGTTTCGGCAGAGGTGACCAGATCTGGCCATCTCCTCCAAAACTGGAGACGGCCAAATCTGGTCGTCTCCATCGAACAGGGAGGCTAGATCTGGCCTCCCCTAGAACCAGGTGGCTAGAAATGGCCACCTAGCTTCGTTAGTAGCAGTGGTGACTGCTTTATTTTTTTTAAATTTTTTAAATATTTTTTAAATTTTTTTAATATTTTATATCTATATAAAATTTATTTTATTATTTTATAAAATTTTAATTTTAAAAGGACAAAAATACCCTTGAATTGTTACTGTTCACTAATATATTTAATATTAAATCTGGTTGGAGGATGAGAGATGAGTTTTTGAAAACTTGGGAGTGGCAAAACTATGGATGGGAATAAGTCCCTTTGGCCTTTTCTTAACTTTCTTCTTTCTTTTTGGTGCAATGGATGGGAATAAGACCCTTTGGCCTTTTCTTAACTTTCTTCTTTCTATTTGGCAAAATAACATTTCAGTCAAAAGCAGCTTTGATGGAGAAATTGAGAGAGAATCGAAAGTGACTGAACCTCTTCTATGGATTCTTGCTATCTCTACCATCATGATTACGTAGCATTTCATGACGGATATTGAAGAGTATTCAGTGTTTCTAAAGGACATATTGCCACCCAACGTTTGGCTTAATATCAGTTTCCACCCGCAAAACTTTTAAAATCCAAGTTGCCACCCTTTTTTGTTGAAAAGACCAAAATACCCTTTTATAATATTAATATTAAAATAAAATTTAATATAAATAATATTAAAATAATTAAATTAAAAATGATTAAAATAATAATAATAAATTTTAAAAATTATTAATAATTTTTATAATTTTTATTAGTTCATTAAAATTTTGATATTATTTTAATATTATTCTATTTTAAAATTCTATTTAATATTTTTATAAAATTTATTTTTTAATTTTAATTGAAAAAGACCAAAATACTCCTATGATGGGTGGGTATTTGGCTTTTTAAACTTTTGAGGGTGGGAAATTGTTAGTAAGCCAAACCTTGGGTGGCATTATGTCGTTTGGCCGTTTCTAAAGATACTTAAACCTTTAATTGTCATAGGTTGATTGAAAATGTTTGTGCGCAGTTAAATACAAAGCATCAGGCTCATCTAATACATGATTAATTATTCAATTTAGTTTATCAGAATTGGTGTTAGATTGTCTGCAGCTACAAGTTTTTATGGATAGAAAAAGGCACTGGACTAATAATGAAAGATTTACTTCGACCCTTGGATCACCGACTTTCATTTCAATTCGAGAAACCGTAGAACTAAATTATCTTTGTCTCATCTTATGGCTTATTGGGACAATGGAGGTAGATTAATATATGTGTGTGTCTGTGTTTCCAGTGCCCTATTTTTTCTCAGTGGCTTATATATATAATCTACCATGATTTCTCCTATATTTGAATGGAAAATTAATCACTATATAATATGTTTGTATTTTTGTAAAATCTGAGAAAAGGTTGTCTAATTTTATATTAAATTAGTAAATACTATGATTATGACATAAAATTAGTGTTATAAGAAGCTTATATTTCAAAGATATGTACCTCCCAATCCCAAAAAGAGAATGAAACCACAGTGTGCACATTTTCAGTCTGAATAGATTGCTGACCAAATATTGTCTCTTAGAACGTGAGCGTGCTATCTGTAATGAAGCACCCTTCTAGAAACGGCATGTCACAATCACATATTCCATACCTCCTAAAAATGAAGAAAGTATTCGTGCTATGTTAATAAATTTATAAGTTGATACCAATTCAATAATATTGTTGAACCGCTAGGATGGTATAATCTTTTGTTACTACGAATGATATATAGGATCAAAATTCTTCTATATCTAATGCAAAAATCAATTTTAGCTTGAAATGTGTTTTAATAAAGGTTTGATTTGATATGTGTTAAGTTGAAACAATATCAAATTTGAAATTAATTTAAATTTAAATGAGTCAGTTTAAGATTAATAACTCTATTTTATTGAAATTAATTTTAATTTGATTGGTTTTATAAAAACAAGTTCAATCTTTAACTTAAACTCAAATCATTCAAATTACATCAAAATTTGAGTTCAAATAATCTAAATCAAATTTAACCCTACTTTTGATATATATTTAATGGTGTTGACAATGTTATTATGCTATTTTTGTAGGGTAAGAAGATACCCAGAATTTGGGGCTTTTCGGTGAATCAACTTTATTTCAATTTCATATATTAAAAAAACCATAAAACACACTTGATCTAAGACTTGGCCATTAGTCATTGACAAAGTTTTCTCACAATGTCAAATCCATGTAAACTTGAAAAAGTGCGTCGCCCAATTTTTCAAAAAGTAAGCAAATTTTCAAAAACACTGTGCACAGCAACCAAATCAATTTTGGGAGATATTGGTTGGCATCATGGAAACTTCCTATAACACTTGCTGGCAAAACAAAACTGTTGACCTTTAACTTGAACTTGACAAAATGGCATGCTTCATTGGCCCGCCATAGAAAAATTCAGATATCACATGATTTCGAAGTTCAAAAATTATATTGCATGACCCATTATTGTCCATACCAAGTGAAGCACAAAGTCATTGTTTTACTTTCTGCTCTCTAATAGAAGTGAATTTGAGTGCTCAGAATGCAGCTCATATGCGCCCACGCTTACGAAGTTATAATAATAATAATTCTAAAACCTTGATAGAAACAGTACCAACCATGGACTCAGCAATAAACTTTTGACTAATTTCAAGCCTATGAAAAAGAAATTGTCTACAAATCTAGAAAACAAAAAACAAAAAACAAACAATGATAGAATTGGAATCTAATTTAGAAGAAAAAAAAAATTAGTGTGACAGGCATGTAAACAACAAAATAGAAATTGGGTAGGATATTAATAAAATAAACAATCGTACACTATGTGTCTTATTTTGGTTCACTCAAAATTGAGTTACATTCAACAAAATCAATATTATTTCAATGTGTTCTCACTCATCTCATTATAATAAATGTATTTGTTAATCCATTGCTAATTAATATAAAAGAATTATCATTCTTATTACTATATCAGACTTTATTAGGTCTAGGGAAATCCTAAAACAGTTTTTTATAAAATAAATCCAAAGTTTTGATTAGCATCCAGCGACTAGTGGCAAGCAAGTTACACACTACAATAAAAGAAATATTTAATGATAATTTTTAAGATATTTAATTAAATACCACTAAAAATTATGAGAAGTCAAAAAATCAATATCGTATTGTGACCTTTATAGGAGTTAACACTATAGGAATATTTATTGGTATTTTTTATGATATTTAATTAAAAAGTCACTAAAAATTATGGGAAGTCAAAAAATTACAAATTTTTAAAAATACCACAAACAAAGTTTTCATACAAAAAAAAAAAAAAAGCAGGAAAAAAAAAAATTGTTAACAGTTAATAATCGCACTCCTGACTGTCCGATAAGCAACAAATCGATATCGTGACCACTCTCCTATTCATAACTTCCTCCCGTCTTCGATTTAGTGCCCTAACTTAGAATACCCAAATGCCTCAGTAAAAACACCAAAAAAACTCTTCTTCCTTCAAAAACAACAATGCTTTACTAATTTCCAAAATTCAACCATTTTAACACTTCTTACTAACGGCTCCGTTAACACTGTCTCAATTAGCATGCTTAATATCCTCCCCCAAGACAGAGTCTTTCTAGAATCATGTCTTGTACTAAGCATGATGACAATAAAAAAAAGAAAAAGAAAAAATTTCTGCCTGAAAACAATATTTATCGCATACTTTATCCTTGCTTACACCTAACTTCTTCTACATTCACTTCTTTCACTACCACCTGTTGCCTTTGAACTACATTCAACTTATCCCTTAATTCACAGAACGTTCCAACTGTCAGTGGCTTAGTCAAAGCATTTACTATTTGAAATTCAGATGCTATATAATGCACTCCTAAAACTCCTACTGTAACCTAGCTCCGGATAAAGTGTGTTTAACTCTGTATGTTTGGTTCTACTACATAAAATTTAAAGCTAATAATCCTGCACTTACATTATCATACCACACAAATGTTAGTTTCATATAATCTACCTACGACTCTTCTAGTAAGTGTTTCAGCCACATAATTTCAGTCGACACTTGACTTAAAGCTTTGTATTATGATTCTATTGAAGACAATGCCACCACTTTTTGTTTTTGAGAACTCCACTACACAAGATTTCCCCTAAAATAGACTTCATATCCATTTGAACTTCTCTTGTCTCTAGCATCTCCTACCCAATCAACATCATAATGTGCTTTTATTTTTAACATCTGAGCTAGTTTGAATAATAACTTTTGTGAAACAGTTCCCTTGATGTGCCTCAATACCCTCTTCTAAGCTTTCTATTACAGTTCATCTATACTCCTGTAAAGAAAATGGTTGTCAAATAGATAATTATCTTTAATATACAACCTTGTTCCTACAACCATAGGTGTGGTGTAGAAATGTGCCTCTGCTATCTTTGTTTTCTCCAATAAATCTAATGCATATTTTTTTATATAACAATAGCCTTTCTTCTATTCTGTGACTTTCCAACCCAAGGAAATAACTCAGTTCTCCCAATTGCTTTAGTGCAAATTTTTTATTCGAGTGGACCATAAGCTTTTGTATATATTTTTAACTTGTTCCTATCAACAAAATGTTATAATTACATCTGGAGTTTTAAAGAAAAATAAACTTAGATATGCTATAAAATTAACTAAACCTTTACTTACTAAAGAATTCTTCAATCTCTCATACTAGGCCTTGAGAGCTTGTTTTAGTCCATACAAAGCCTTCACTAATTTACATATATGATTTGGTTTGTCTAGATCCATAAAATCTTATGGTTGTGTTATATAAATCTCCTCCTTTAAGTTTTAATTTAAAAATGCATTATTCACATCAATTTTGTGGACATACTAGCCAAAAGTTATTGCTAAAAGACATGTTACTTTATAGTAAAATGCTTAACTATTGGATTGAATATCTTCACATAATCAACTCTTGGAGTCTGTTGAGAGCCTTTAGCTACAAGTCTTGCCTTAAACTTTTGCAAGGTTCCATTTGCAGTTATATTGGTTTTATACACCTATTTTTTATCTATAACATTCCTTCTTACTTCAAAAGGTACTAATTCCCAAGTTTAGTTCTACAAGAGTGCTTGAAACTTATTTATCATAGCCTCGTACCGCTTATATCTTTGACAACCTCTACCACTAATGTAGGCTCCTTAAAATTTCTTTCAACTACATTATTAACAAGCATTCTAGGCTTAGGAAGTTAACCAATTCTTAGCCTAGTCACCATAGGATGCCTAGATAGCACATACCTGTTTTCCCTAGTTTCATCAACTTGATCATCTAAAAATAGTTTAGGAATAATAACATCGAATCTGACTTTAGGAAAAGTATCAACATTTACTATGCTCTGAGGATTGATATTTGTTTGATTTTGAGAGCAAGGAAACAATTTTAGAGAATGATTTGTTTTCTAAATTTTCTGAGGATTAACCAAAGGATTGAGACAATATTTTAGGTGATGTGATAGATCTAGACATATTTTCGTGAGAAGACAATGGTGGATTGTCTTTTACTGGTTGTTTAGAAACATTTGGGCAATTAACTAAAAGTTCACTTTTCGCTTTATTATGTTTGGAAGCATCAGTTCTGACTAAATCAAACTTGTTCTATTTCTCATGCTGATCATAGTTTTCAGGTATAAAATAACTATTTAGACATCCTAACTCTACTTTATTGTGACACATATTAGACATATTCATCTTAGCAAAACTTTTATCCATTTTAAAAGGAAAGTTATACTTATCAAATGTGACTTTAGATACTATATAAACTCTTTCCTCATCATTCATACACCTATACCCTAATACAAATTTAAGTAGTTCTCTTTCTAGTCCAAATAATCAAGGAAGGCTAATCAAACGCTTACAATGGATGGCTTAACCTGGACCTGCCAATTTTGAGGAAATTTAGACATATAAACAAATAAGCATAGACTCGAGTCACATGTTTGAATGAATTTCAAGCATCACCATCATCATTCATGGTAACCCAAGGTGTTCCAAATAGTCAAACAACTTCATATGAAGCCAACAAAAAAAAAAATAAAGCTTGATTCGAATAAGAATTGGGTCAAACAAAGCAGAAAATTGAAGTTGCCCATGCATTTGCCCTTGCATGCGACCAGTGCATGCTTCTGTCCTGCACGCACAAGGGAAGACGTATTGCACATGCTCTTGTGCTTGCATGTTGTGCAAGCAAGCATGGGCCTGCCCAATGCCCACACTTGATGCTTTTATCTACATACGCATTTGCCTCTATCCTTGCACACCAATGCCCTACACCCCCACGCACCTATGGTCTGCCTTGCATGCATGCTTTAAGCCACTTCAGATCTTTTCTTGCATGCCATGACTTCCAAAAATTCTCCAATGTGTCATTTTTGATATTTTGGAATTTTTAACTATTTTAACAAGAATTTGAGTACCATTGACCCTTCAGATCGAATTCAAACCATCAAGTCAAAAATCGAATTCAAGGCGATTCAAAATCATGGAAGGCAACAAGGGCATGCTTACAAGATACTTATTTTGTGTTTATATTTTATATTTTTGTAATGTAATCAGTAATAGGTGAATTATCCTATTTATCTTATAATTTTCTTTTCATTTTCATATGCATTTGTAAACTAGTTAATTCAACTAGAGTTTAACTTAAGATTAACTATGGTCAAAGTTTGCCTATATAAAGGAAACCCCAACTTATTGTAAGGAGCATTTTGGATGAAATGAAAATTTAAAAATTTCCTTGATTCCTTGGAGCTTGGTGGCCCTTATGAATTCTCATTTCTTTCATCCAATCTATTTGCCAGAGAAAATTGGTGGTAGAGATTCAAGTGGGTGAAGTTTGAAACAAGTTAATGGAATTTTCTTTAGGCTTGTATCAAAGGTTCTTTAAGCTTGAATCAACCTCAAGTTGGTAGATCTTGTTCCTTTAGACTTAAGGCTCAATATCTTGCACTTTTGTTTGTCAAGTAAGTATTCCATTTATGTTGTGTTTAGTACTTCATCTTTCTACCTTTCATTGAGTTGGATGAATGAGGGTTATTGAGTGGAATATTAATGTGTTGGAAGTTGAATGAAGTTGTGGCCAACTTTGAAATGAAACTTGCTTGAATTTGGGGTTGTTTTTACTCAAGAACTTGGCTTATTATTGTGTGACTTGGACTTAACCTGGGGCTTGTATTTTTGAATGCTATTTGGCACCATTTGCAAGGCTTAAGGATTATGGTTGTGTCATGTTGGTATCAGAGCTCTAGGTTGAATTTGTGGTTGCATTGTGGTGAGATTTTGCATTAGGAGGTTGAAGCTTGGTGGAAATTGAAGGAAAAGTAACGAAAAATTTTAATTAAGGTTAGTACTTGAAATTAAGAGGAATAAGATTATGAACATGAAATCAAATTTTTATTCCACTAGACATATCCCATAAACTTAGCCTATCTACTATACCTTCATTAATTGCTCAATACTTAATCTATCTTAGCCATACCTTACCATAAGCCATAAACACTAAACACATTTGACTCACCTGGTAGCAATCCAAAATTTTAGAGGGATATTAGCCCATTCATTACTCAATTGCCCATACAACTTGCTTTGACCTTACCTTCTTAATTGCCAAAATTTTCCTAGCCATTCTTTTACCTTCCATCAAGTAAGAACTTGCCATATTTTAAGCCTTCGTTTTTCTTGCCACCTTACCATGATTTACATTAACACTAGCCTAATGCCCATTAGCCCTAATCCTTGATTAACACCTTACCAAATATCTATTGCATAATTACCTCATTGCCATATTTCATTATTACCATTTAAGCCTTACTACAATTTACTTAAATACCCTTTTCCAATTTATTATATTGCCCTTACTTGTCCAACCAACGCTCAAGCCATTGTCCGAGTCTAATTACCACCTTAACCTAACTCTATACCTAGCCCAAACACTTGGCCTAAGCCTAAACCCTAATCAAAAGCATTGTTTCATTCTTGAATTCCTTGTTTACCGTTTGAAAACATTGTTTACAGAACTTGATTCTACCTAAATTTCATCGTAAACACTTTTTTAACCTAATTCAACTTGAACTAATCGACCCAATGGCTAGTAATGGTAGTTCCTACCTACCCTCACAACCGTGGAGGATTAGAGTCATAAAATTGGAGAGCCAAATACAAGAGTTGAAAGAAGAATTGAGTGATAAATTTGAAACTCTTTCTAGGGTGATAACTTGGCTAAATTGACATAAGGTCAAAGGTTTAACAATCAAAACCAAGCTAGAATCCCATTTTATCATGAAGAACCTTCCACCTTCCCATACTATACATACCACCCCTACACTACCTAAGAAAGAACTCCTCATTACCACTAACGAACCACCATTCAAACACCTCTCCTAGTAATAAAAATTCTATCCCTAGTGATGCAAGTAGTGGTGAGGATGAACCTAAAGGAAAAAGGGGAAGAAAAGATGATAATGATAGAGAGTTAAAAGTAGAGATGCTTAAGTTTGATGGTAGCTTAAATTCGGATGATTTTATAGATTGGTTGTATCTTATAAAGAGATATTTTGAACATAAGGGCTATGATGATGAGAAAAGATGTAAGGCAGCCATACTGAAACTCAGGAGTTATGCCTCTTTGTGATGGGAAAATATAAAGAAGGAGAAAGAAAAAGAGGGGAAAAGAAGGGTTAGATCCTGGAAAGAATTGAAGAGAATGATGAAGAGGAGATTTCTACCCGTAGACCACAAGTTAAATATTTATTTCAAGCTCCATATTTTAAAACAAAGGGATAAGAAAGTTGAAGATCATGTTAGAGAGTTTAAGAATTTGAAGATGAGAAGTGATATACTAGAAGAAAGGCAGTACACCATAATTAGATTTATGAGAGGATTAAATGAGGAGATAACCCATAAGGTTGAATTACAAGCATACCACTCATTCCATGATGTTTGCAATCTAGCTCTCAAGGTGGAGAAACAACTTCATTTTATGAAAGACACCACTCCTAAAAAGCCTTGTAAGGAAAATGCATACTAAGGAAGAGCACTATCCTATACCAAACCCAATATTCCTCATAAAAACCTTGGAAAAATCAAGATAATTGAGCCAAACAAGGAGAAGCCCAAGATGATAGTAGAAAATGCCCAGGTGACCCTAAGGAATAAAAAATGTTTTAAATTTCATGGTTATAAACACTTCTAAGCTAAATGCCCTAACAATAGGGTTATAACCCTTAGAGAAATCGTGACTATTAAAGGAGCTTGGCAAGAGGATAACTTAAGGGAAGACAATGTGAATAGGAGTGATGAAGAAGTTTTTATTGATCCAGATTAAAGGGAGCTTCTTGTGTTACAGAAGATAATGCCACCTCAAGTGTTTACCCAAGAGGAGCCAAGGGAAAATTTATTTCACACTAGGTGCACCATCAATGGGAAATTGTGGACAATCATCATTGATAGTATGAGTTGCATTAATGTGGCTTCCTTGAATCTTGTGGAAAAATTGATCTTACCTACCCTAGACCATCCAAACTCTTACAAACTATAATGGCTCACCAATAGAGATACCATCCAAGTAAGCAAATCCTGATTTCCTTCTCCATAGGCCAAAAATATGTTGATGAACTGATATGTGATGTATTGCCCATGGATGCTTGTCATGTGTTGCTTGGAAGACCTTGGTTGTATGATAAAGAGGTTTTATATCATAGGAGAGCCAATACCTACACTTTAAAATTCAATCATAGAGCCATTACTCTCAGCTCTATGTCCTCAATCCCCATGATAGATCAATAATCAAATATTTTTTATTTCTCACATATTTAGTTTATTTAAGCTAACTGATGTCTCTCAAGTGTTTATTTGTGATGATTTTACCTATTAGACATTGGTAGAAGTATATTGATACATTGTGCTTTAAATGAGAAAATTCTAGTATTTTCATTTTTAGACTTTTTAGGCTTGTTGCAAGATTATGATTATCTTGTAATTTTCTTTTCATTTTCACATGTACTAGTAAACTAGTTAAGTCAACTAAGGTTTAGCTTAAGATTAACTATGGTCAAATCTTGCCTATATAAAGGACTCTAACTCATTGTAAGGAGCTTTTTGGATGAAATGAAATTTTGAAAATTTCCTTGATTTCTTAGAGCTTGTTAGCTCTTTTGAATTCTTGTTTCTTTTATCTAATATATTTGCGAGAGAATATTAGTGATAAAGATTCAAGTGGGTGAGCTTTGAAACAAGTTGGTGGAATTTCTTTTAGGCTTGTATCAAAAGTTCTTTAAGCTTGAATCAATCTCAAGTTGATAGATATTTTTCTTTTAAACGTGAGGCTCAATATCTTACACTTTTGTTTATCAAGTAAGTATTCCATTTATGTTGTGTTTTAAACTTCATCTTTTTACCTTTTATTAAGTCGGATGAATGAGGGTATTGAATGGAATATTGATATGTTAAAAGTTGAATGAAGTTGTGACCAACTTTGAAGTGGAACTTGCTTGAATTTAGGGTTGTTTTTACTTGAGAATTTGGCTTATTGTTTTATGACTTGGACTTAACCTAGGGCTATAAATTTTGAATGCTATTTGGCACCATTTGCAAGGCTTAAGGATTGTGGTTTTGTATCATACCCTTTATAAGCTAGACTATAACCTATACACACATATTTCTTAGTATGAAACTCAAATTTATGTTTGTTGTATGACCTCAAATAAGGAAAACACAAATGCCTAAAGGTCTTCAGGAGCAAGCAATCAGGTGCCTTTTTAAAAGAGACTTGATAGGGTGATAGTTTAGATATAACTTTAGTGGGTGGTTTATTTATTAAAAATATTGCAACTTGAAAAGCTGAGTACTAGAATTTCAAACTCATCCCTGCTTAAGACAACAACACTGAACCTACTTTAAATATATGCCTATGCTTATTTTCTGCTCTCCTATTTTGCTGATGAACATAAGAACATGGATGCCTAAAACTAATGCCATGACCTTCCAAATATGACACAAAATTTTTAAACTCTCCTTCCGAATCACTTTGCATAACTTTAATCTTTTTTCCAAACTAGTTTTCAACATAGTTATGAAACTTAGTAAACACCCTTAATGCCTCTGATTTAGTTTTTAAAGGAAACACCAAGGTGAACCTAGAGTAATCATCAACAAAGTGTATGTACTGCCTATACCTTTAGTAGACATTTATGGTATGAGTTCTAACATGTGTAATGCTCTAGTAATAGTAATTAGAAAAGAGAATTGACGTTTTTCCCATGTTGACAATCAATACACATTGAATTTTTATTTCTATTTACAACAAAAACATTAAATACTTTCAAGATATCTTGAACTACTTTTTCACAAGGACAACCAAGCCTTTTATGGCATGTATCAAAATCAATTTTATTACTCAAACGCATAACAGAATTTTGTAATTCTTTGTCTATACATTTATTCTTTATTTCTAGATTCAAACTAGTATACAAGCATGCAACATAATTAGCATTAGAAGAACTTGGTAATCGATATAAGCCATCCCCAAGCATTCTTTGAAGTTGTATAGCCTTGGTGTCTTTGTCCTTAATAAGACAACAATTATAATCAAACTCTACTATAACTTGGTTATCTTTGGTTAATTTGGAAATACTCAATAATTTTTGGTAATATTAGGCATACACAAAATATGGAAAAGTTAAAGACAAATCCAATATAACTATATTGAGATTAGCTACATTAAGGATTAGCAAAATTTATATTGATAAGAAGACACTCATTGTATGGGTGATAAAAAGACACTTTTCATTGCTAACTTGAAGTTGCTTCTTCCTTACATAGTCTCTTTGATTCTCAAGTTGATTTGTACTAAAGGTTACATCAGTAATGGCCTTAAAATCCATGTACCAGATGAGATGCTTCACTGTTTCTAGAGTAGCTAAATAAGTTTGAGCAGGCTTAACACTACTTATCACTGTTCCAACATTCTTCTCAAGCAAAACATATTTACTATATTAAGGATTAGCAATATATGCATACTATGTAACTACTTGATTATTAAACTCAGTCTCTCCTATATAACTAGGATTCTTTCCCACTCCAACAAATCCTTCTCTTTCATTAGTAATCTTTTTCATAACTCTTCCATTTCTCCCTATACCAAAACCTCCAATATAGGTAGCATCAAAAGATGGTAGCATTGTACAGTAGTATGTCCAGATTTATTACATATCTAACATACTACTCTCTAGGCCTAGGAAACATTCTAACTCTCCCTCAACCTTATATATTTTTAATGACCTCCCTTCTCACACTAAACCCTTGCTCTAGTTTATCAACTATACTATTAACATGTAACAAACTCATACCTTGTGTCACATTATCAATTATAGAGTTCCAATCATCATTCATCTTTCCATTATACTTGGTAGCTACATTCATAGATCTTATATGCTTTGTCATAGAGAAATAAGCATTTTTGTAGATCTTTTGTTCATGTTTTTGCAAAACATATTTAGCTTTAGCAAGAGTTATATGTTTTGTTAACAAATCAATTTTTTAATCCAAGACCATCCATTATGTAATTAAGTACATTTACTTTTGATATTTGCTTATCACTAGCATTCAATACTTCTGCTATTTCACTCATTTTCTTCACATAATCATGCACACTTAACACTTTCTTTTTCACATTCTGTAAACTATTTTTAAGCTTCATGACTCTTACTTTAAACTTAGTAACAAAATAGTTTTCTAGTGTACACCATACTTCATTAGCAATTTCATATTCGAACATTGATTAAACATTGATTCATATATTGAAGCAGTCAAGTAGCTCATTTAGATATTGAAGCAATCAACTAGCTCATCAATAGAACATTATATCCTTTCCATATAGTAAACTAAGAATTAGGTTGTTTAATGAATGTGCTTGATTCATCTTGCATAACTATAAATGTTGAAGGACATTGTAACACACCAATTAAATGCTCTCTCAGTTTGTGAGCTCCAACCATATCCAAAACCTAAGCTCTCTAATAGTGATAATTCTCCTGTGTCAATTTTGGAGTTATTGCCTACAAAAACTTGATGCAAGAAAGTTCGAACTTGAGCTAACACTAGGACCTTATGACACTCCTAAACCAGTCATCTTCTCAAGCGTCAACAAAGATTTAGATACAAAAGAACAATTTGCCATTGACGTTAGTCAACAAAGCTCTGATACCACAACAAATATCACATGCACACAAGAAAGCTTCAACACACACTAATTATCTCTTCGAAGTACTCCATAGTACACACAAACAAATTTATGAAAATACCTTGATTCAATTTATTATAGGAAGACAAGCAAAGTTTTTATACAAGAAAATAAACGAAAAAACCAAGTGTTAATAGTTTTCAATCACAGCCCTGACCGTTTGATTAGCAACACACTAATGTCGTGACCACTACTCTGTTTGTATCTCTTCGGGCTTCCTCTTGTCTTTGATTTACTACCCTAACTTAGAATACCCAAATGCCTTAGTAAAAACACCGAAAACCTCTGCTTCCTTCAAAAGTGGCAGCACTTTACTAATTTACAAAATTGCAATGTTTTAACACCTCTTACTAACGGCTTTGTTAACATTCTGTGTCGGTCAACATGTTTAACAATATTTATATTAAAAGCCTTTAAAAATTTGCGAAGTAAATCAATTTAATATGTATTGTGTCATTTACAATAATTGCCACTACAAATTGTTCCTTCCCAAATTAAAACTCATAAGTAAACCATCAATTTATATTTATCCAAAATTTTTTCTTTAAGCTACCTGCTTTTAGTTCCCTTTGAGGCACTAATCAAGGGCTCAACAATTTGCACTCATCTTTCTAGGTTTTTTCCTCAGGTGTGTAACATCTTCCCTTTATCTACTATATTTTTTATTCTTTTTCCTTCTTCGTTTATTATATGTTGCCAAAGACATCTATATCTTTGTTTCATTCTTTCTTTGTTTCAGTTTTGACATCTAAGTTTATCTATCAAACCAATTCCTCCAATATTCGGTGTAGGCATAAAATATAATAGAATTGATGAAGTTGAATCTTTAAATCAATTCATAGGATTTGACCGAAAGCATTGGCTTTTTCTTGAATAAATAAAACATAACTTGGTTATACGTCAGTTAACAAATAATCGGCCACGTATTTGGAGTACATGTATATGGAGTAAGCTCATCTAATATAGAAATGCTACCATTTTAATTCATCTCTAAGTGGGAGGACTAAAAGATTCATATTTTTTAACAAGCAACTGTTGGGTTTTCTACAAAGTTTTATACTGGTACCGGTGGCATGTTAAGGGATGAAACAAATCAATCATCTTTAATTTAAACAACATTTGCGTGTGTTAATATATTTTATTTATTTGTAATTAGTTGCTGGAATTTTTTTTTTTCATTCTAATTATTCAATATTAAAATATATTTTCCTAATACAAGGTTAGAAGGAACCATAGAAAGGTTTCAATTTTTTTCCTACAGTATGTAGGGCAAGCCCAAAAACAGTTTCTGGATCAAAGTCTAAAAAAGGTTTTGTTTGGTTGAGTTGTTGATAAGGTATAGGGATAATATACATATAATTTGTGTACTTTATTATCAAATAAAATTTTCATTGAAAATAATGGAACTTCAAATCACTGAGGCGTAAAATTACGTAATAGAATTAATGAATTCGAATCTTTAAATCAGTTTATAATACACATCGTCACATTATTACAATACAAATACCACCGTAAAATTATAAGATTTTGTGTAGGCGTAATATATATAATATAATTGATGAATAATATTCTTTAAATCAGTTCATAATAGTTTGCGTGGTGTGAGAGACACCTGCCAATAATTATTAGTTAATTGTGAATTATTAATTAATTTATGCTATTTATGAACACTTGCTGTCAGAATAGCTCACATTACAATTATTTTGGAATTGTTTTGAGATATTAATTAATATGTCACTAGGCTGTTTGTTGCAACCATGGAAAGTCGTTGTGTGTACTTTTAATCATTATAAATTGCTATGGATCAAGTGTTCTATACTAAATTAAGAAAGTAGTTGGTCGTTAAGCTTTAATAGGATGTATGATGATTATAATGTTTAATTATTTCAATTAGTGGGCCGTACGATAAAAGTGGTAATAAAATAGTACATAAAAGTTAAGAAATTTCAACTAAGTGGGCATAAAAAATGTTGATTCATGTGTATATTCGAGCTCCCTTGTTAGCTTGTCCCATACTGCTTATTTTGTATGCTAGTGATTATATGCGTGCAAGTTAAAACGCCATTGTGTTTGATTATTGGATAATTTTAATTTTTTAAATTTTATGTTTTTATGTCTTGACTTATATGTCTTATCTTTTTAACTCTTTTAATTATTTTTTTTAAGTATAAAAAAAAAAATTAACTGCTTTGACATATATACCAACAATTCATGTGAGTTTTATAGTTTCAATTATGACACTGTATCACAGTTATACATGATACTTTATAGACCGAAAACAATGATTATTTTACCATGTTTGTTATAACAATAAATGCATAATTTAAAATATTATGTGTTGAGCAAACTAATGAATACTGTTGAACTCCTAATGTTTTGACATAATGCAAAATGTATATTAAATTGTTTAATTTGTTCATGACACGAATTAAACCATGACCAAGAGAGACAAAATATATATTTTGTAGGTTTGACGAGATATGTGATCATGTGTTTAGATTGCATGACTGTGTATGCATTGAATATAAGCATACATGAGTTATTGACTTGTGCAGGCGTCCTATGCTAAAATGGCAAGATGCACGATCACATATTTTTTGAACACACGACCGTATATCATAAAAGGTTGAAGATGCGAGTCTAACTATTCTTAGTCAACATAGTCAAATATCTAGATGCACACCCATGTAAAGAAAACACACGTCTATGCATACACAATTTTATGATTATGTGCTATCTTGTGTGGACTATAGTGTTCAAGCCTATGCGACCTTTGGTGATTTAAGATGATATCAAGAAACAAAAGCACATGATCATGTGTAAGGAACATACAACCACTAAGTGGGTTGACGTGCTCGACCATTGGGGAGTTACTTGAGGAATTAATGAAGGGGCAAACTATCATACACTCTAAGCACATAACCGTACGTCTGTGCAAATTTTAGTGGAGTGCAAAATTTGCTTCTCCAATGGCTCTCTTCATTCTAAATTTATAAATTGGAGTAAGATTGAAATTAAAAATATTAGAGAACACAATGTTTTAAACCAACATCATTCTTCTCTTACTCTCACTTGTATTTTTCTCGCTAAATATTATTTGTAAATCTTTGAGAGATAGTGTTTGCACTTAAATTCTCAATCAACCTATGTAGACACATATAATTAGTGTAACAGTAAAATCTCACAAATTTATGATGTAAAACTTTTTTGGCTAAAATAATCCTAGTACAGGTGAATATGATTTTTAAAATTTTTGAGCTCAAGTAATTGTATCTGAAGTGCAATTTGAACTAACATCAACATAATACATTACAAAATTGGTATAACTAATATGAGATCCGGAATGATTAGTTATCAAGTACAAAAGATTGATTACTGACAAATATACATTCAAAATATTATAAGACCACCAATCTAAATGGATTCTTCCTCATAAAAAGGAAAAAAAAACCAACACAAAAGAGTTGAACAGCTTCTCCAGACTCCAATAACGACATGACAATTTCGCTTGAAACTTGGTTTGCCTTTCCTTCTCTTTCCCAATTTCTATTTCTGTTCAAACCTACACTAAAGCTCTCTGCTTCTTGGCTTCAATACAAAAATAAAATGATAAAATAAGAAGTTAATAAAATTTCATACTAATGGACGCTCAATACACTTACAGTTTCTTCGAATAACGCCCTATTCTCAAATCCAAATCTCCCGCCGTTAAATGGTATAAAGAATGGTATGTTTCACCCTTGCCCGTTTGCTTACTTCTGCTAATTTTACACTTTTCGTTTCTGGTTTTCTTTGCATGTTTATAATCCTTGAAGTGTTGCATTACTTTAAAGGATGTTTTTGGTTTAATTTTATGAAAAACATGGAATTTAGGGTAAATTTAGCCACTGTCCATCTCTTTATTCTGGCGAATTTTCTCTTTTTGTTTCTGTGTTTCATTCATTATTGTTGTACTTCTATAACCCTTTTAAGTATTGGTTATTTTAAAGGAAAGTTTTGGGTTTGATTGCATGTAACATATTGAATATATGGTGAACTTAGCTTTAGCCATCTTTTTATTCTGGCGAATTTCCACTTTCTGTGTGGGTTTCACTCACTATTGTAGTATTTATAACCCTTTAAAGGAATGTTTTGGCTTTAATTTTATGATAATATTGAATATAGGGTGAATTTAGCAACCGTCATGTACAACTAGATTATAGTGAGGTCACGACTGTGCACTTGAGGGTCACGGTCATGCATCAGCAGAAAAGAAGAATCAGTAAGAATTTCAGAAGCTAACATGGTTGGGCTGCACGACTGGCACACAACCCATGCACCTATATGCATGCCCGTGCGTCTGATAGTGCATACTTGTGTATGTAGTGAAAATTTGAGATTTCTTTCTATTCAGTAGAATTTCAGTAATAAAGAAACATATCAAGTTTTCTAAGCTGAATAATAGATGAAACAACTGATTACGAATAAGAATAAGTAGAAAGATGAAAGAGACATAAAAAATTATGACGAGAAACTTCCAGAATCACACATCCACAACTATAACTAAGAGAAACTTAATAGTAGTACTAAAACAACTTGAATAATAGAAAATGATCAGAAAACAGTATGAAAATATACAGAAGCAGAAATAGAAACAAGTATAAAATATGTAAGACGGGAAACTTACAGATACAGTGACAGAATACTACATACAGAACAGTCTACACTAAACTTATTAATAAGGTTAATAAGTTACAGAAACAACATAATAGTAAGAATATACAGAACAGATTCATAACAGATATGCATTTGAACAAAAAGTAATCAAAAGGAAAGAAATGATAACTTATCATTCATGATATACATTACATGATATGACATGTCATATAGTGTTTTCCTTAAGGGATCCAAGGATCCAAATACATATTTTTAGTTAGAAAAATACAATAATTCGAATATCAATTTTAAGGATGAATACGAGGGGGCATTTGTGAGTTTTAGTACACCTAATTACGGGAACTAGCATCAGGGTTTATGACCATACTAGTCACTATATATAGGCATATGTTGGTGTGTATTCAGCGAATAGCTTATGCTTTGATGAGTAGTTATCAGTATTCTATACACATATTAGTATTCAGTTTTCAGATTCAAAGGTGATGCATGTATAGACAATTTCTAGCACATGTCAGTGTAGGAAACCCACATGGTCACGGTGTCGAATCCCTATATTCATCAGTCTGTACAGCACAACAGGTATCGTTAAATACACAATTTTCAGATACAGTTTTTAGATCACAGTTTTACTCAGATTTCAGTTTTACTCAGGTTTCAGTTTTCTTCAACATATCAGATATTTTAGGATCTTCAAATCCTAACAGTATTTTAGTAAAACATTTTTCAAAAAGATGTTTTCAGTAAATAGGCCTAAGGGTATAGTTATGATATTCAGTATCATTAAATATGATTTCAACATACTTCATAGCATATCATATATGACATAAGAGCAAACAAAATAGTGAAATTATCAGACAAACTGATAACTAGCAATACAGACAAAATATGTAATGTCAAAGGTAGAAGTATGTATAGAATATCATACACACAATAGAATAAACAAGTTTACAGAATAAGCTGTGACAAAACGGTAAATGAGAAACTAAACAAGTATGAATTAGAACGCGTATGACAAGATAAAATAGTAGAATAATGAATATCAAAAAGAGAACTCAGTAAGTCAAGTTATATCGCTCAGACTTCTCTTCATGCAAGGTTGTTTATGTATACTTATATACGTATTTATGACACAGCAAAAGGAGGTATTCAAACAGTAAGTCGAATGAAAGAAGAATACGTTGTAAGAATAAGATAAGAGCTTAAGTAATGAGATCAGTAATAAGTTAAGCTAAATTCGAAAAAGCTATTAGGCTATCAAAGAACTTAGTTAAGTTCATTAGTTTAGTAGCTAGTCGATGATAATTCAACTTAGTGTCTACTCGAGGGTAGAGATAGGAGATGCTTATTGAATGACTTGTCACTAATCCCTTGTAGTTTCCTTTTTCTTGTAGGTTGAGTTTGAGAGCTGAGCTTGAAGCGCAAGATGGATGGAGAGTGGGATATAGCTTGAGTGGGTCTTTATTCGATGTTTTCAGTTTCATATATGTATGTATATATGTATTTAGTTATCAATAGATAGCATGTTAGCTCACATGCTTATATTGCTCATGCATACAAGATGTGCAGGATCATTTATGTTTTCAAATATTCATTATTAGTAATAAAATATAAGTTTTATTCTACATATTGTACAGTGGGTTAGTTTACTACCATATTTCATTTGAAACTTCTACATAACATATGTTTTCAGTACAACAGTTGTGTAGGAATTCCTATTAGATGTGACTGATAATAATTTTTAAACAGTCAGAAAATAAAATAATATAATATATTTTCTTATATAATAAATAAATACTAGCAGCATAGTGACATTTAGCAAGGGGTTCTTGTAGCATCCCAGGATTAGAAAAGCCCTTAGAGGTAGAATTTTGGGATTAGATGTGAGATTTAGAAATAGATTGGGAGTTTAAAAGAGTTTAGGGGTGAGATAATAAGTTTCTAGAGTCTATGTGACTTTCGTATGATTCCCTTTCGGAGGTTTCAATCATGCGTAGCATGGCAAATAAATTTTATTCATTTTCCCTTCTGCACTCCCATGCATTGTGCCCTGCACGCTCGTGCAGATGAGTAGAAGAGAGAGAGACAGGAGATTTAAGTGTATTCTTGCCTAGCTTTTTCCATTTCAGCCAAAGTTCTTCTTTTGTTGTAATTGCTTCTAGCCTTAGACCAGATTTTTAGTATCCAACAGCTCCCAATCCAGCTAGAGAAGGAAGAGAATAGATAGAGTTGAGATTCTAGTAGCTATGACAAGAGGTAAGTATTTCTTTACTTCTTCCTTGAGTTTCCTAGCATGTTTGTGATGATGTGTGCTGTGTGTTTTGTTCCCAGCATGTTTATGAGTATATGAATGAGTTTATATGTTGATATGCTAATGAAATGATGCATGAGATGATGATTTCCACCCATGAACCATGCTTGCTTTCCTTATGTGTGCGTATGTGAGAGAAATGAATGTTTTTCATGGTGGAATGAGTTGAGATTGATGAAAGATAAAATTGAAGTGTTTTGCATGTATAATGAAGTGCTAGAAATGTTTGTTATTGATTAATTTGAGTTTGGATGTAAAATGGGATGGTTTCCTACATTTCTAGGTGAGTGTTGTCGATGTAGAGCAAGACTCACGCCTGTGTGCCCGTGTGCCTTTGTTTTTGCAGGGACACACCTGTGTGCACGAAGTATGCATGGCCTGCTTGCAGAGGACACGCCCGTGTGTCCTGAGGGATACAGTCGTGTGCCAGTAAATTTCCAGAGAAAAAGCAATAAAATGGATAATTAAGCATAAGAAACCAATTTAAAGGCTAACAAGCCTCAGATAAGAATGAACTCAGAGAATTAATGTTGCATATACATTACATAGCATGACATGTAGCATGAGAAAGGATCAAGGGATCCAAATTCAGTAGCATTCAGTATTCAAAATCTGACATTCAGATTAGAGTTTAGGTGAACTCGAAGGGGCATCTGTGGGATTTCAGTCTTCTGACACCAGTCAGATCGTCCAGTATTTTATATTCAGCTTTCTAGCCCTTAACTAGACTATTTAGCCCACATGGCTAAGATGCCAAATCCTTGTATTCATCAGCCTGATCAGCACAACATGTATCTTCGGATACATAGACATTCAGATGCGTGCATATTCAGTTTTCAGTTAGCATAACATGACATATAAATCATGGCGTGAATGAATAATGCAATCAGATAACAGAATAAGCAATAAGCAGTTTCAGCAAGTGACTAGATGAATGTTAGGGCCAAGGCCAGGTATGTTTACTATTGTGTGTTGTTTGCTTGGGTTAAGGAAAGTAAAGATCACTTACTGAGTGATCTTTATCACTCATTCCTTTCCTTCTTCCTTCCTTTTCAGGTTGCGTGCTGTTGGCGAGGAACGGGTGGACCATGGTTGACGGAGAGAGTCCCACACCAATTTTCAGTGTACATTTTCAATTTAGGCCTGTTGGGCTTTGTATTGTACAGTTTGTATGTACTCAGTTGTCTATTCATACATGAACAGTATATGATTATGAAAATGTATATTAGGACCCATTGTATATTTCAGTTATAGTTTAAGCTTCCGTAATGCATATGTAATTAGTAGCAGTAGATTTCTTTTCGTAGGATTCCTGTTGCGTGTACCCAATTTTCAGTATATTAATAAAAAGAAAAGACATTATTCAGCAGGTACGCGTGTCGACGGGTCCTACAGTCTTATGCAGCAGTAAGTCAAATTTTCAAGCAAGACAACTCCAAATTCAAGCACATTCAACTCTAAGATTAGTCACAACTTCTTTCAAACTCCAACACAATCAATTATCCTCATTCAATCAACATAATGAAGGTAGGAAGTTTGAATTCAATTCTCAACACAAATGCTAATACTTGATAAACAAATGCAAGAAATTATTCCTCAAGTCTAAAGAAAGAGATCTACCAACTTGAGGTTGATTCAAGCTTAAAGAATCTTGGATGCAAGCTTAAAGAAAGTTCTACTCACTTGTTTCCAAGCTCACTCACTTGAATCTCCACCACCAATTCTTTCTTGTAACAAGAATTGGATAAAGGAAATAAAATGAAACAAGAACCAACAAGTTCTATGTCCCAAGAAAAAACACAAAATTTTGGTTTTTAATTTCAATATTCAAGTCTAATTACAAAATGAGAAAAGTAGTATTTATATAGGCTTTACAAACTAGGGTTAGCCTTTATATAGGCTTTACAAACTATGGTTAAAGTAACCAAACTTTAGTTTACTTTACACCACATTATAAGTTATGGGAAATAAAATAAAAGGCCAAAGACATAACAAGTAATTCACATAATTTCTAATTACATTACAAAATAAATAAGAAATAAATATAAAAATGGAATAATATTAGATGCATGCATTTCCCTTGATTAATTTGTCTTGAGTCTGAATTTTAGAGTCAAATATTCAAATATGATCTAAAAGGTCGTTGACATTCAAATCATCATTGAAATGCTTTAAAAATTAAAAAATATATAAATTGGAAAATCGGCTTGCCAAGTGAGGGTGCCTACACCCTTATAAACCACACCAAAGGCTCATTCCCAGGTGATGTGGGACTTACCACACATCATACTCCACCCCATCCAGGCTTTGCGTCCTCGCAAAGGGCCCCACTCCCGTAGGAAACGGGCCACCACCATGGAGTCACCACCACGAGGTCCACCAAACTCCCACATGGATAAAGTGCTAGGAGCCTTGAGCTCTGATACTAGATGATATGTTACAGGACGAGGTAGAACTCAACTTGAAAAATCGACTTGCCAAGTAAGGGTGCCTACATCCTTATAAACCATACCCAAAGGCTCATTCCCAGACGATGTAGGACTTACCACACATCACGTAGTCAACAGTTCATATAATATTAAATAGATTTAGGCCTGCTTTTTAGTCTAGTTCAATCATTTAGGTAGAAGAAAGCTGAATGGCTGTGTGAATACCATATGTAAACGCCACATTTAGTCATACAAAACGCGATCAAACTTAACACAACACTTTTCATGGTAAACAATTATAATTTACAAGCTTAGAAGTACCACACACACGCTACTCTACAACATGATTTTCAAACCCAAATTGAACATACTTAATATTTTTTTTTTACGTTGATTTAAATAATAACTCAAGGTTAAGTTGTTTGAAAGTCGATTGGCTTCGATTAACCCTTTCACTAGAATAATATTCAATCCGGGTATGAAACATTGTTCTACAAGCTTATCATTGCAAACCAAAATAAACTAACTCAAACTCCGGTGCTACAGAAAACTTAAAAAAAAAAAAAAAAAACATTACAAATCACATGAACATATTGAGAAACTTCTAGGCAGCATGTTGGCAATCGACCATCAAAGCACTACACATCTTTTGTAATGTTTTCGCCCCATTAAGAACAGGTTTTGGGTGTCTATCTGTTCTCCAGGTGGAGAGACAAAAAGGCCATGGATGCCCTTCCAAGTCTAGGGCAGTAAAATTTATTGAGTGATGCTCCCCTGTAATCTCACCAAAGTACACCAAACATTCAGTTGGAATTGCTAACCTATATATGATAGCCAGGGTTTAAAATTAGGATGGGTCACACTTAAGTTGAAACATTTACAAGCAAACATTAGTCGAGAATCTCATAAATGGATATTCTATAAGGATAAAAATCACTATATATATATATATATATAAAGTTATCAATTGAAATGACCATATGTTGGGGGGATATATGAAATGATCAAACTGCTTAATCAAATACAATTTCGCCCTCATCTCTAACCTTACAACAGAAATCCTAAAATCCCTCAATCCGAATTGTCATTTTCTTTTAAATTAGAAATTCAATCCAAAATCTCACACACAAAGGATGAATTTGAGCAAGATAGAATATTAAATCCAAAATCCATGTAAGAAATTCATTTTCTTTTGTTAGTTATTTTGATTTTAATAGGATGAATTATTATATTGTTAGAAATATAGACATAAATTCAAGATTTTGACAAGAAGAGGGAACTTTTAGAAGCTTAGCGGAAACACTAAACTTTCTACCGTGAAAGACTAAACTTCAATTTGAGAGGGTACGCACAATTTAAAACTATGAAAAGTTTAGGAGACTTTCAAAGTGTTTTAATGGGTGCTGGTACAAAATTTTTGAACCTAAATATTTTCATAACGTTAGTAGAGAAACTGTTGCAGATATTTTGAGAGAAAATTTAAGTGAAAAAAAGGGGAAGAATCGATTT
>JAJEJH010001305.1:0-31988 GCA_026122585.1 Anacardium occidentale | reverse complement strand
AACCCTTGAATCCATGTAACAATTGGGATAGTTTATTTATGAGGGATTGGCTTTATAGGCCCTATTTTGTTGAAGGTTTAGAGTAAGTGTTTCTATGTTTGAAGGACACTACAAGACATAAGGCCTTTAACGAGGGGAAAAATGATTGTTAAAAGTGGATTTCTCATCGTTAAAGCATTTTAATGGAGGAAAGAATCTCGTCATCACTTATTGTTAAAGGCTCCACTATTAAAAGTATTAACGACAGAAAAAATGTTTCGTCGTTAAAATAAATAGCGAGGGGTGTAAATTCCATCATTAAAAATAATAATAATCATTAATATTTATATTACTATAACATTGATTATAGTCGTTAAAATAGTAACAACGATGACTATTTCTATTATTATAATAATATCTATTAGTAACTAAATATAATATTAACGACAAATATTTTTATTGTTGTAACAATATCTACCATTTACTAAATATGATAATAACGACGAATATTTTCATTGTTATGACAATGTTTATAGGTTATTAATGATAATATTAGTGATGAATGTTATTGTCATTATAATTATAATTTTCACTAATGTTTTTTCAAGATTTTACTCTTATTGTACAAATAGTTCAAGTAGGCACAATAGAACCCTCTGATATTAAATAATTGAAACAATAAATGATCAACAATCAGTTCAAACCTACTAGAAGCCATTAATTTACTGGTAAAAATACTTGATACATTTTGTAATTCAATCCAGTAAAATAAACTAATTCCAAATCTATTTGAATTATAAACCTTCATCTATATCTAGTTTCTAGTCTAGATACAATTGCAACTTAAATAATACATATAAGTTGACTTCATCTCCTTTACCAAGAATAACCAATCTTATCCATTTTGTTATGCAGTTCATACTACTCAGAATCAGAATCTGAAAGAAGGGCCTGGTATGCAAATTTTGGTTCCTTGTCAGCTATGGAAGATGGTCGATCTTTCCTTTACAATTTCTTTGCACACTCTCTCTGTTGTTGTCTTTCAACCGGAAAAGATATAAAATCGCTTCCAAAGCAGTTTATTCATGAGAAAAAAGAAACTGCAACTCATTCAAGAACATACTATCAAACAAAGAGCTCAGTAAGAGTATTTTCTTCTTCACTAATCTTTTTTTCCAGCATATATTTACGTGTGTAATCATATAACTAAATTGATGAAGGAATATGCTAGACAACTTTTGCACATTACACTAGAGAAGTTGGAAAAACGTTGAAGAGAGAATTTTTAATTTCTAAACCAGCCACTACTTACCTCAATACTCGATTCGCTTGGTTGACCTGATTGTCTAGGATAATCTAGTTGTTGACTCCTAACCAGCCATATGGTAATGCTGCCAAAAGCAAGCTCGGACCTATTCGAAGAGAGAATGTTGCTCATCCAGTGGTAACAGTCCAACACTCTTAGAACGAATGCTTTATGCACCTCTGCATCCAATGGGATCTGCATCCTCAGGAACAAGTTCAGGATTCTTCTCTCTCTGTATCGGATAGACAAAGAACTTTGAGTACTGTGCAAAAGACTACAAGAGAACCATGAAAAATCTCTAACTTGGTTTTCAGCAATTAAGATAATGCAAAACAACATATTATACATTAGAAGCATATGCTAATTACATCACAAATGAACATAACCATTCAGCTGATGAACTAAGGTATGACGGCCCTGATTTGGTTGAAAGCACCTCAAATAGCAACTTAATGAACTCAAAAAAACATAAGGCAATGTTTGGTGCATCAATATATGGTATAATTTACATTTGATTTTCAATTAAAAATTTAAAAAGTATTTATAGAATTTAATAATTCATTCAAATCTAACTTCTTTTTTTTTTTTTTTTTTTTTTTTTGGTTTTAAGTCTTCACAATGCTGGCAAGGCTTGACAGAAGAATCACAGACATAATACCGGCAATAGTTTTCACAGTTGCAAGACATTTCCCATCTTCAGCTGTTCCAAACTTTATCACAAGCTCTCTGAATGGCCAAATCTTTAACAATAAATAAAAAACCAAAGCACCTTCAGCAAAAAGAACCAAAAACAGCTGAATCATCTTTGCTTCAGCCAAAAATTAGTAAACACTTTAATTAACTTCTCAAGCAACAGGATACTTAAGTAAATGGAAAACCACAATTAAAACAATAATTCATTGAAAGTGGGAAACAATCTCTCTTCTTTATTGAATTAACAACTTGAAATGAAATGAAATCTACATCAGATATCACACTATCAACAAATTAAAATGTCAATAATATAACAAAAAATAAAAACAAACGTAATTAAAATTATTCAATTTATTGAGAATCACTTTATGATGTTAAAAATGAACAAACAAAAATTACCATCAACATCACATGAATACAGAAATTAAGAGTAAAGAAGATACGAGTAATCGGAAACTCACCGCAAATGTATGGAGATAATAGAGTGATAGTAAGGCAAGTGATGACAAACAAAGAAAGGGTTTACGGAGAAGAAGAGTAGGGTTTTCTTTTTTCTATAATATACATAAGTTGATTATCAACTTATATGAAACCCAAGGTTTGGTTTTTTTATTTTTTAATGTACTTGTACATTTAATCTTGTAAAACCCTAAAAGATTATTTTATTTTATTTTCACTCCTAAATCTGGAAAAGTATGACAAATCTCCATTAAATTATTATAATTTCAACTTTTGGGTAAATAATAAAATATTATTTTTATATTAAAATTATTTAAAAGTTAGTGAGATATGCATAAATTAAATAAAAAATATTTTTAATAACAATTCATTAATGTGTTTTATCTAATTAGAGTTCAATTTGGTTTTAAAAACAAGTTGACTTTTTTAATTCAAATTTAACTCAAATTTGAATCGAATTCAATTAATTTAAATTGACTTCAGAGACTATGTCAGTTCATTTTAGGTTCATCTTTATCAATAATGACAAACTTGTGAGTTTTTGAATAAAAAATTTAAAAATTCTATTATTAAAAGTATAAATTTATTTAGTTTTAACAAGTGTATAAATAATTGATCGTTAAGATTAACAAATTTATACTTATAACGATCGAATATTTATTCTCTTATTATTTTTTTCTCATTAAAACTTATTATTATTATTATTATTATTTTGTAGTGGGATAAGTGTTTAGGTTTTGAGAGGTGTTTTTATAGGTAGGATGTTTCCATGTAACTAACCATGCCTCAACTAATTCAGTGTGATATATTTCTAAATAGGAATTATGCTATTGAAAACGAAAGTTTCTAGTACTGCATTATATTTAAATATCTAGAACATAAACATATAAAATAAATGAATATCTAGAACATAAAATAAACATATAAAATGAATATGAAATCCATATTAATAAATATGTAAAAAAGTAAAAAGATCAATATAAAAAAAGACGTATTTGCATTATATTTACAACGAAAAAAAAGTAAACTTTTTTATTATTTTTAATTGAAATTAATATAAATTACAAACACAAAAAAATATAGCATTTTATCAGACCTCGGGTGGAAAATAGTCCTTTGGTCTATATGTGTTAGAAAAATGATAACACCTTTTGAGGTTTGGTTTGGTATAAAAACCACCAAAACCTAACCTAAACCGAAATCTTTTTTTCAAAATTTATTAATTGAAACTAAACAATTTTATAAATCAAACTAAATTGTAATTTTTATATAATTCAATCTTATTTTATAATTTAAACTGAATTATGTAAACCCCTACAAAAACAAGTTCATTTGAAATACTACAATCTGAAAATGAAAAGCTAAAACAAAAAACAATAACAAAATTAAAATGACTAACACATGAAGCAACAGCTAAATCATTTTTTTAAAATGTTCAAGCATTGTCAATGACAGTGCCTTATTGCATAACGAAGTCCATAGGAGAACATATAATGGTAAGATCATGCAGCAATAATCATCTCCCGTCGTCAAGCACCACCAGTTCGAGGTCTTTGAGGCTATCATACCCCGCAGTTGCGCTGCTACCATCACCACATTTATGAATATCAGAGTTATCTTCGAGCAAGCACTCTGTCTCTTCTGGATTCAATTCGGCACTAGCCCACGAATGTTTATGCATCATTCTTAATCCGTCTAATTCCATTGCTACTTCCCTCATTGGAGGCCTGTCCTCCCCTTTCACTTTTAAGCACATGTTTGCTAGCTGAGCCACTTCCTTGAGTTGCTCTTCATTTCCATACTTCAAAATATGATTGTCAAGAATTTCAAACAAACAACCCTGTTTCAATGAAGTTAGAAAATACATAGCAAGGCTTCTCGGCTCCTCAGGCTTTTCAAACAAAAGTGCCTTCTTTCCTGTCAATAACTCCACAAGGACAACTCCAAAACTGTACACATCACTTTTCTCAGTCAATTGGCTCGTATGCAAGTATTCAGGGTCTAAGTACCCGAGAGTGCCCTGAACCATTGTGGACAATTGAGTTTCGTCAATTGGAACCAACTTCGAAGTTCCGAAATCAGACACTTTGGCCGTGAAGTTGTGGTCTAAGAGTATATTGGTGGACTTGACATCTCTATGTATAATTGGAGTGGCAGCGGCTGAGTGCAAATAGGATAGGACTCCCGCAGTTTCTGCAGCTATTCTTAGACGAGTTTCCCAAGAAAGGGTGGGTGCCTTGTGTTTATTGTGGATGTGCTCAAAGAGTGTACTATTGTTGACAAATTCATAAACTAGTAAAGGGACTTCGGTCTCCAGACAACAACCCAAAAGCCTGACCACATTTCTATGGTTAATCTGTGAGAGCACAACTACCTCATTAACAAATTGCTCAGTTTGGCTTGTATCTATTATTTTGGACTTTTTTATGGCAACTGGGCTACTGTCAGCTAGAAATCCTTTATATACTGTGCCAAAGCCTCCCTGGCCAATGATTCTACTCTCATCGTAGTTGTTGGTAGCCTTCTTGAGTTCCTCTACAGTGAAGATTTTCGCTGTTTCAGAAGATCCACCTCGTTTTGAGAGTTCCCGTTGTAAAAGGAAACCACCGTTTTGCTGGAAGAACTTCTCTTTAAGCTTGATGAGCTTTCTCTTCTTCAAAACCAAGTAGAGCCAAGAGCTACTCACAAGCAGAACCACAAAAAATATGCCAACGCCTGCACTCAAAGCACTTAAACTGTCATGTAATTGAGATAATATACTGGAAATAGCTAAGATTGAAGACGGCGTTAGCTAAAACATATTTGTTGTACTGACTAGTAATTATGTTGATGGCTTTTATATAATAAAATATGACTCTTTTATTTTTTATTTTTATTATCTCACATAAAATAGTAAAAGTTATCTTTTATATAAATTTTTTTTAAATTAATTAAATATATAAACAATAAATACTCTTTTACGTTTATTATCATGTTTAAATTTTGAAAAAATTAGATAATATTTTTTAAATTATTTTATAATTTATATTTAAAAATATTTAAAATTGTTGTTGTACGGGATCTTACGTCAACGCCTTCAACCGTACCTGATTGCAGTGGCAATAATTAACGAGTACGGCAAATAAACTTACCCAGAGCGACCTTGACGAGTGGAAATGGGTTAGGGATGCAAACTTCTCCAGTTTTATTTCCGTCGCCATAGTAGCCCTCGGGGCACTTGCACGAATAACTCCCTTTTTCATTGATGCATGTATGTGCACAGTTGTGTTGCGTCTTGCATTCGTCGACGTCTTCACATCAATCGAAAGAAAGTCAATCGCCTTTTGATGACAACAGTATAAATTATAATGACAAAAAAATACAGTTGAAATGACAGAAAAGTACCGTGGCAACCATTGGGGAGGTACGGGTTCCCGTCGTAACCTTTCTTGCATCTGCAAAGATACCCTCGGCTATCTGATTCGTACTCCTCACGTACATAACACTCGGAGTTTTCCTTACAAGCGTAAGTTGGCGTCTTGATCGCTTCTTCACATGTTTCACTGCCAGGTATTGTCCAATCTAGCACCAGAGGAAATTCAACTTGTGTTAAATTGGAAAGGTAATCTGTGGAGAAATTGAAATGGTTCTTCCCACTAATAAAGGCATAGGTGCATGGATTGATCTTCGATACTGAAGTGTGATTTCCAAAGCTATATGCTGACACGTTGATGTCTGTTAGGCCTTTAGGAATATCTATCTGGCAACATCCATTCCCATTGCAGGATCCGTTGGACACGGTGGTTTCACTCTCACAAAAGGATATGCACCCAGTTTTGTATATGTGTCCATCCATATAACCTTTAAAGTAACCATAACTGTCACAGCCAATGACTGTGAACTTGTTTTCGGTGTTGGAGACATTGAAACTGGAGATAGATAAAGACGACCAAAGGGTGCTTTTATCTTCGTCGGGAGTGCCATTTTCATGGTAGCAGTCACTTGATACATCCAACGGAACCTCCAAACGGCCGTTAATGCGTATGCTTGTAACATCGATAATTGATTTCCGCAAGAATGGTTTGGGAGGATCGTAAAAATAGCTACAATTGATCAAGAAATCTTCACTGAAGTAACAATCAGGCGTTGTACCAAATGGATATGGGATTTTGACGTCTCCGCAGCTATCGTTACAGCCATGTTTGGCTATAGATGATGCTGCAGTTGCTCCGGTAGCAAGTATTAGTAGTAGCCCCACCAGCGATGTGAGTTGAGAAGGAGCTGTATGCAAAACCATAGCTGCTGTAATGAATAATATTTCCCTTGTACAGATCAATATGTTGCTATAGCTACTGCCTTTATAATAATCACTCACTCCATCTAGTGGACTAATTCAAGCATTCAGCATATGAATTCAATCAGGGTCATCTAGTTATTATTATTATTATTATTATGGCCAAACACCTTATTCACCCAAAGTTTTCTTGAATGATAAATTTTTATCTTTCAATTTTGTAAAACTTAAATACTCATCTGACAATCATTTTTCATCTAAATCTATCAAAATTAAAAATAAAAAAACCAAGATATCCTCACTAAAAAAATGAAAAATTATAAAAATAATATTTAATATGAATTCTAAAATAAAAATGTTAAAAATATAAAATATATAAAAAATAAAATATTTTGAAAAGCAACCGCCCTCAACGGCAACAACATCAACGACAATAGCTGCTTAAAATAGAATCAAGTAGTCAGAAAAAACCACTTAGTTCACAGGACAACATTTTTGGTGAAGGAGACCATATCTAGCTATCTCTACCATTAATAGTAGCTAGAAATGATCGAAAATTGTTGGTCTTATGTCTAACGACCATTTCTAACCACCATTGATAACATAAGCGAATTTGACCTTCTCTGCTAAAAATAGTTTAGTTAAATTTGACCATTTTCATCAATTAAGGGGACCAAATCTGATTGACCTATGAACTAAATGGCTAGTTACTGACCATCGCTAATGGTAGTGGTTTTTTTTAATTATTTTATTTTTACATTTCTTATTTTAATATTTTAATATTTAATATTTTAATATTTTATTTTATTATTATTTTAATATTTTTATTATTCTTGTAGAATTTATTTTATTATTTTATTAATTTTTGAATTTTTAATAAAAAGATAAATATACTCTTCTGACTATCAATATTTAATAATTGACTGTTAAACTTAACTGTTAATTTAAGTTGGCATATAAATGTTTAAATTTTAGAAAATTGATAGATATAACTTTACTGTAGTGATAAACTATGAGGGTGAATAAATCATTTGGCCTAACTATTATTATTTGTGTTCCATCTCATTAAGAGCACGTTGGTTTCCTTTTTTAATTTATTCTTTACCATTTTTATTTTTACAAATTAAATATTAGTTTTAATAGTGAAATAATATTTTTATCTGTTTATAAAAATAAAAATATTATAGGATTAGTATCCTTTATATCTCTAAAATACAAATAAATTATATTTTCTTTCATCAACTTTAAAATTTATCACTTGAACAACTATTTTTAATTAAAAATAGAAAACAAAACCCTAACCCTAACTTTAACTAATCCCAAATTCCCAATTGCCATTATAATTGAAATTGCATTGGTACGATTAGTGTCATCTTTATTAGAATTATATGAGAATAGTACACCTTTCAGGATTGTACTCTTCACACAAATTCATTTACGTAAACTTTGCAAGCTAACGGGCATGAAGAACAGAATTGACTTGTGGAAAATGAGAACTTCATAACAATCGTTCTTTCTTAAGTCGTTAAATAAACTACGAAGAGTTTGGAGACATTGAAATCAGTTTGGGCCGAGAATGTTTATATCAATCATAAAGAGTTCTAATAATTTTACCGCTCAAAGCGGAGGACAAAATGGTGTTTACCAAAATTTTAATGATAAACAAGGTATAATACCTACTCAAACTGAAGCTAAGGACAGAGAGAGTGAAAATGTCAGATTTAATGATAGTTTATAGTTTTAATACGAATTAAGTCATACATTGAAGTTGGAATAAAAAAAAATTAAAAATATATGATAATAATATTTAAAATTTGACGCTTAATAATTTAACTAAGAACAAAATTTCCAAGTTTAAGGGACTAACATAATTAAATTCAAAACAGACATTGTACACATGGAATGAGCATTCCATGGACTCCACAGGCATATGGAATGGAAATTCCGTCTATAAAATAGACATTCCATAAGCTTTACAGGCATATAGAACAAATATTTCATAAATTTTTGTAACACAATCAATTAAATGTCAATGATTAATCAGTTATTTCAATAATTTATTTGATTTTAAAATCATTTCAAAAAGTTAAAGTTATGTCCATTAAAAGCCAAATGTTATGGGCATACTTCAGCTAAAATGTTGTGTTTATTCGTAAGCCAAAATCACTTGTTCCCACCCAAGGTTTCTCTAGATGACAAATTCTCACTACAAAATTTTAAAAAGCTAAATAACCAGATTCTTTCCAATTCCATTAACATTTTTACTAAAATAACTAAAATACCCTTTAATAAAAAATATTAATATCAAAATAAATTTTAATATAAAATAATATTAATAAATTATATAAAATAATAAAAATTTTAAAATAAAATAAATTTTCAAAAAAAAAAAAATCACCACTTTGATAGTGTCACCAGAGATAATAACCACTATTAACCTAATCAGATGATAAAAAATGATCATCTGGTTCTATTAGTAGTTTGATTTGGTCGCCTCAATAGTGAAAACGAGCAGATTTGACCCTCTCCACCATCAGAGAAAACTAGAAATGATGCCAGAATACTTGAAACTGACTTTTTTTTTACTATTCTTGGTGGTAGAGGGGGTCATATCTAACCGCCACTACTAGATTTTTAATATTAAAATAGAAAACAGTAACATTTTCAGGGGTAATTTTGTTATTTTACAATTAAAATTTTATAAAATAATAAAATAAATTTTATATAAATTTAAAAAAATATTACAAAATAAAAAAAAAACTGGCCACAACCGCCGATGCCGGCGGCGGTGGCCGTTGATAACCGCACCAGGTGGCCATCTCCGGCCACCTGGTTCCAGGGGAGGCCATGTCTCGCCTCCCGGTTCTGTGACTCGGCCAGATCGGTGGTTCTTGTTTGGAAGGAAGCGGCCAGATCTGGCCACCAGAAACGGTTGAAGAGGGCCGGTATTGGTCTCAGCAGCCGTTTCCAGCCACGTTTATCGACTGTAGGACTCGTCGCCACGAGTACCCCTGCTACTAAAAGATACTGTTATTTTATTTAATAAACTGGAAAATTGGGTACCCGCGACGGGAATCCTACGAAACTATAACCTACTGCTACTGTACATTGCATGCGAAAGCTGAAACTAATACTGGAATATACAATGTACAATGAGCCCATAATGACTTTTCATACATATAACTGTACTTTACAACATTCTTTACAATCTGAGTACATTTACATAAAAGTACAAGACCTCACAGGTCCAAAACTGAAAAGAAATACAACTGAAACTGTGTGTGGGGTCCCCTTTCGCAAGCCTCAGTCCACCCATTCCTCGCCAGCAGCAAACTGACCTGAAAAGGAAGGAAGAAGGAAAGGGATGAGTGATAAAGATCACCCAGTAAGCATTCCTTACTTCCCTCGAACCCACGCAAGCAACAAACATACAAGACGTACCTGGCCTCGGCCCTAAACATACATCTAGTCGCTTGCAGGTGCTGAAACTGATTACTGGATTAGCTGTTTACTGAAGTTCATTATTTAGTCATGCCAATATGTATATGTAATGACATGTTGAGCTGGAAAATGTAACTGACTGATGATGCATATATCTGAATCTATCTGTATGTATCCGAAGGTACCTGCTATGCTGATCAGGCTAATGAACACAGGGATTCGGCATCCTGGCCAAGTGGGCTGAACATTCTAGCTACTGGCTAGAAAGCTGAGTACTGATATGCTGCTGAGCAGTCTGACTGGTGTAAAAAAGCTGAGTCCCACAGATGCCCCATCGAGTTCACCCAAACTGTAACCCGTATGTCAGGTTCTGAATACTGAAAACTACTAAATTCAGATCTCTGGATCCTCTTTCAGACTACATGTTATGTCATGATATGTATATGTTGTATTTCTTATCTGAATACTGGGTTATCTAATGATTATTAGCCCTTGGATGGATTATCAAACCTTTAATAATTCAATTTCTGAAATTCTGAGAAAATTCACTGAACGCACAGGCATGCAGAGAAGACGTACGGGCGTGCTGCGCACATACGACCGTGCTGGGCACGGGCGTGTGCCCAGACACACGGGACCGTGCCTCGGTCGTGTGTCTGGCCGTGCAAGATTCTGGAGAAAACTAGCCATTTCATGCATAAAGCGGACACACGACCGTGTCCCTCAAGACACACGGTTGTGTGCTCTACATTCCAGGCCGTGTGCCCAACGTGCATACGGGCGTGCGCTCGCAATAACACAGGCACACAGGCGTGCGTCTGCGGACACACGGGCGTGCACCTGGGTTTGCAGCAGCATAACTCATCTGGAAAATGCATGAACCCGCTCAAATCTCATCCAAACTCAAATTAAACTGAAACACACATAAATGACACTTCAATATACACATATTCATCATCAATTTCATCATCCATCCAATACTACTGAAATCACCATGACAAATCAAGCTTTCTCTCACAATACACACACAAACAAAGCATGCATGTTCATGGGTGGAAAATAAACATTTCAATCATCATATTTCATCACATATCATCAACCAAAATGTTGGAAATGCACACATACATTTTCAACATCATCAGACCATCATCAAGCAAGCTGGGAATGCGTTGAAGAAGTAAGAAACACTTACCTCTTGACATGGCTGCTGGGAATCTATCTCAAGCTATTCTCTCTGATCTCTAGCCGGATTGGGAGTCGCAGGAAGCTGAACTTCTCGCCTAGGGCTGGGAGCTACTGAAATGGAGAAGAAAACGCTGAAATGGGTGAGAAATGAAACTAATCTCCCGTCTCTCTCTCTTTAATCCCACCTGCACGGGCGTGCAGGACATGGCACACGTGAGTGCACCAGGGAAAATGAAATAAATTCATTTCTCGCACTTCGCATGATTGAAACCTCCCTAAAGGCATCATACGAAGACCACACAACTCTGGAAAACTATCAACTCACCCCTGAACTCTTCTAGACCCCCAATCTCTTCCTGAATTCTATTTCTAACCCCAAAACTCTACCCCTAAGGGCTTTTCTAACCTGGGATGCTACATCGACGGAGGAGGCCAGATCTGGCATCCTCCTCCAAAACTGGAGGCGGCCAGATCTGGTAGCCTCCACCCAACGGGGAGGCCCGATCTGGCCTCTCCTGGAACCAGGTGACCGAAGACAGCCACCTAGTGCGGTTATCAACGGCAACCGCCGCCAACATCGGCGGCTGTGACCAGTTTATTTTTTAACAAAAATTTAAATTTTTAATATATTTTAAATTTTTAATATATTTTGTAATTTTTATATTTAAAAATTATTTTATAATTTTATTATAAATTTTTATTTATTAAAAGGACATTTTAGTTATTTCATTTGAAAAATTATAAAATATGTTTGAATTTTGGTCCAATGGTAAGAGACCAGGTTTTTGAAAACTTGGGGGTGAGACTTTGTCCCCGCCTCAAACTATGGGTGGGAATAAGTCTTTTGGCCTATTTCAAAACTACAATTAAGGAGACACGTCAATGCATATTCCCTATATTTCCCATCAGAAAATACATTAGTTTAATTAGGATTCCAATCACTTAGAATAAAGATACCATTAAACTACATTTTTAATGAAACTAAACAGATATACTTTGTTTAATCTTAAACGTGATAAATATTAAGTCTTGATAAGTTTTGTCCTATAGGGCTTTTGTCGAAGTTCCGGTCTATCATGCCAATTTTCTTGTTATATAATTTTAATAAATATATGACATAAATTTATTGACGTGACAGATACATAGAGAATTAAACGCCCAAAGACTTCTATTCCTTTTTTTCCACTCCGCGTGATGTCAACAGTGGGAAAGATGTCACCTTTGCTTGGAGACCGGGTTGCTTATAATCCTGGAAGAGTTAATGGATGTCGATGTTACGTATGATCAAGACAAGGCATGCATTGACTCTCATATGGCAATTGGCAAGTAGAGGTATAATATTTGAACTTCAATATATGCTGTAAAGTGTATGGCTTCACGTTCCAAAAGATGATCATTGATTCCCTATTTTCCGGACAAAGGTGGTGCGGGGTGGGTTCTCGCAGAACTCATAGACATGGAAGCAAAATAACATTCGCATACAAGTGGTAACGACGAGTGCAAACAGAAAACAATAATAAAATTTAAAACATGGATCATTTTAAAGTCGGTTCAACCTCTAAGAGTGGCAATTTCTACTAGCGTCTTATGGGATAACTAATGCATAGATGGAAACATCATGCAGCAAAAACTATCTCCCATTGTCAAGCGCAACCAGTACGCAACCAAACTTCGTGTCAATGAAGTAAGAAAATACATAACCAAACTTCTCTGTTCCTCTGTCTTGTCAAACAAAAGCATTATCTTTCCTCATTAGCTCTGAAGGATAACTCCAGAACTGTAGACATCACTTTTCTCAGTCAATTGGCTAGAATGCAAGTATTCAGTGTCCAATTACCAAGAGTTCCTTGCACCATTGTAGACGATTGGAACTAACTTTGAAGCTCAAAAATCAGATATTTGTGCAGTGAAGTTGTGGTCTAAGAGTACATCGGTGGACCAGACATCATTATGTATAACTGGAATAATATCTGACAGTGATGAATTAGTTTCCACCAAGCATCCCTCATAGAAAATTTTAATGCTCAAGTCTATGCAGAGTTTTCGCCCAGCTGGGACCATACATGTAATTGGAGTCTATATCTACAATAAGATTCCATATTAAAAGTATTTGTAAATGAATTTTTGTCTTCGATAGAGATAAGTTGGACTTGGAATGATACAATAGAAGAAGAACAGAAATTTCCTTTACATGCTATTCTCACGAATTGAAATTACTGATCTATTCAACGTCTTTTTACCGTTCACATTATATATGCCCAAATCTCAATCAACCAGAAAATTAGACTTCTTTTTACTGTTCACATTATGTATGCCCAAATCTCAATCAACCAGAAAATTAGATTTCTTTTTACCGTTCACATGGAAATAATTGACAAAAGGAATTAATTTAGACTTTTTTTTTTATCATTCACATAGGAATGATTGGCAAAAATGAATTAATTCAAACTTCTTTTTATCATTCACATAGAAATCATTGGCAAAATGAATTAATTCAATTCAATATGATTTGGTTTGAAATTAAATTAGATCATATTATAAAATTAAACCAAATGAATATAAATATTCATAGAAATGTTACTGCATTAAATTTTTTAGGGATAGATTGAAGAAAGGTTAAACGATAATTATTATCAATCGCAGCTGAAATCATTATATCTTGCATATAATTGTATCCTTGTCTAATTGTGCTTATTTTAACTACTCTTGATTTTTTTTTGTATTTTCTATTTTATTTTTAGTACAAAAATTGAGATTATGTTATTAAATTTATTGATATGTTTTAAATAATTTTTTTATATAATTTTTTGGGCTATTTATATCTTCCTGAGTGTTTTAATAATAATAAATTAAAAAAATTTGAAAAAAAAAATTGAAAAATTAAAAACAGTTGGAAGAGTCAAAATAGTAAATGATTTAAAATCAATTCTGATAGTCAAATTAACTCGAATATAATTCACATTGAATCACCGTTAAAAGTTTTAAATACGATTGTACCTTAGATCTAACTAAAATTAATGAGTTCTCGTTTAAAACTAAAGTTACTATGACATCTGATAACACGGAATACCAAACTTTCAAACTTACATATAAAATGGTTAAAAAATGGTATTAGGACGAGATATCACTATTAGACATACAATCAAAAATGGAAAAAAAAGAAAAATAAAATAGCATAGACTTGGACTTAAAATAAAATAACATAAACTTGGACTTTTCTATTAATTTCACTTGCATATTGAAAAGTATTTCGTGCTTTGCTGTCTCAATAAGGACCACATAATCCTGATCGATACCATGCTTACAAAAATTACGAACTGAACTTTGATTTCAGCTAAGCCAATAGGGAAAGGATAGAACAATTTACGGTTCAAATAAGTTATAATACTGGTCCTAAAACCTTTATAGACGCCAGAATTTCCCCAACATGCACGACAAATTCCAAGAAATTCGTGTTGATGTTATTGTTTGTATTAACTTTGATTGGAGGGGTTGTGGTAAGCTTAATATTGATGGGTTTTGTTGCAATCAGAGTCCATATCATGCTAATGTCAGTCTTCTTTTGAGTTAAATTTGATAATATTAATATAAAATGAAAGTTTTATTGACGTAAAAGATGGAATTTACTTTCCTTTCCTCTAAAAAGAGCTTTTTTAAATCTTATAATAAACACTTTTAAAATCCTTTTAGGATGTTTGATTGCATTTCTAAAGTGTTTATAAAGTTATGAAAAAAACTATTTTATGACTCACAGGAGAAGCTCAAAATTTTATGTCAAATATATCTTCCCATTATTTTTTTAATACCACCATTTGCCCCTTCTTGATTTTTCTAATCTATAGCCACCGTATCAAAAAAAAAATAAATAAATAAATTCGCCATTCTCCTAAAGGGATGAAATTCAATAAATCAATTTCATAGGTAATTAAAATCTTAGTAATACTTTTATATAAATTATGAATCTTTTTAGTCCATCTTATAATTATTGGATTATATTTTATATCATAAATAGGCTAAAGAATTTATTCCCACCCAAGGTTTTTCTTAAAGACAAAATTTCGCATCTTAATTTTTTAAAATTCAAACATCATCTATTGATTAAAGTCAACAGATATGTTTAACGGTCAATGATTAAATATTAATGATCAAAAGAGTATTTTTATCTTTTAATAAAAAATTTTAAAAATTAATAAATTTAGAAAATAAAATTTATAAACATATTAAAATAAAATTTAAATATTAAAATACTAATAAAATAAATTTAAAAAAATTTAAAAAATTAAAATAAAAAAACCATTACTGCTAGTAGACCGTTGAAAATTGAATTAAGTCGTTGAAAATGACCATCTAGTTTATGAGTTGCTAGATCTGGTCATCTGGTGAACTAGATGACTATTTTTTATCATTTGGTTTAATTTTCAATGGCCACCACTAACGGCGATGATTGTTTTTTTATTAATTTTTAGTTTTAATAGTTTTTAAATTTTTTATATTAAAATATTATTTTACATTTTTATTCTAATTTTTTTTGTGAGGGCATTTAGTCATTTTATTACAAAAGTTTAAAAATTTAATAAAAAATGATCAACATGTGAATGTTTAAATTTTAAAAAGTTGAGATATAGAATTTTGTTAGGCGGTAATAAGTCCTTTGGCCTTACAAATGTTATATTCATTGGATGTTAAATTGTTAAGAAATTAGTGATTAAACTAATTTAATTTTATAAACCATCAATTACATTTTCTTAACGGGAATAAACCAAAAAAATATATATATACTTAGTTTTAAAATAGTGGATACAATTAAATTGCAAAATTTATCAAAGGAAGTAGTTAAAAATTTAAAAATTCATTAAATCTAATCAATCAAAAAAAAAAATCAAAAATCTAATTCTACTAATTTTTTAATTATGATTTAAATAGTTTTAAAATATGATTATAATCTACAATTACGTAGTTTATATAAAATACCTTAGATATATAATTAATTATTTTAATCTAATAATTTAGATAAAATAAGCTATACTAAAACGATACTATATTTCTCATACGCAGTTTGTAATTTAGCATTAAAAAAATGACTTTACAATAATACAATTGAATGATCAACCAGCCAAAAAGAGCTTTTACCCAAACAATGAATTATATATTAATAAAGCTCTTCTTAAAAAAAAAAAAATCCAACCGAACTGACCACCCATAATGTGACCTTCCCTTGGATGGTAAACGAAATACTGGGCTTGCCAACAAAAATAGGCCGAACCAGTCAAATCTAAATGTACTTGGCATACAAAAATACTTAGCGGCCCTAATATAACATACAAAAATAAAGGCCAAAGGACTATTTCCCACCCATAGTTTGAGGCGGGGACAAAGTCCCATCTGTTTAAGTTTAAAAGTCTGAAGTCCCACCCGTAACCCAATTTCCATCCAATTTAATTAACTTATTGTATGAAATTATAAAAATACCCATATTAATAAAAATTTATAATAAAAATATAAAATAATATTAAAATATATTAAAATTATAAAAAAATTTAAAAATTTTTAAAAAAATATAAAAAATATTTAAATTTAAAAAATTAAAAACCAGCCACAGCCGCCGTGCCGACAGTGGTGGCCGCAGAAAATAGCACCAGGTGGCCTTTCTGGCCATCTGGTTCCAAGGGAGGCCAGATTTGACATCCCTAATTGACGGAGGCGGCGTTATGGCACAATATTGTAGCGTTGCAGCGCCATACCATATCTTGCCTATCACGTGTGCTTGTTGAAGCACGCTTGGTTTGCACTGGGGTGCCTAGTCTCTAGATTGTGCATCTCGTGTTGGCACTATGGTGCCTTGAATCTGTAGTAGCACCCCAGGCCTTTTCCTTAGCTCGTTCTTTTTGGTTTTGACTTGAATCTTTGTACAGCTTCTTTTATGTGTCTTTTGCTCTACTTTTTATGAAATTAACCTAAAAATCTCCAAATCTGGCCTCCCTTGGAACCAGGTGGCCGCCTCTGTCGATTCGACGGCGGTGGCTGATATTTAATTTTTTAAATTTAAATATTTTTTATATTTTTATAAAAATTTTTAAATTTTTTTATAATTTTAATATATTTTTAATATATTTAAATATTATTTTATAAATATTATTAATTTTAATTTTAAAATGACACAATTGCCCTTTTATTTACTGTTGATTGTTAGATTTAACAGTCAACGAGTGGGATTGTAGGCTTTTTGAACTTGACGGGTGGGACTTTGTCCCCGCCTCAAACTATGGGTGGGAACATGTCTTTTGGCAAAAAATAAAAGCTTGTGAAACGTTTGATCTATAAGAGGAATTGAATTGTTAGAATCAATCTCATCTATGTGATAGAATTGAATACTTAAAATTTAATTGAAATTTATGATATGAAAAAAATATTAACTCACTAACAAATGCCCTAGTTTCAAATAATAAAGTGTAAGTAGCCCTGTGGTACCCAAGGGATTATGCAATTAAGCATCAAAGTCAAAACTACTTCTAACTTTATTGAGATGATTACGTAAGAGGGGTGAATTATCTAAAATTAAACAAGCTGTTACTTAGTAAAAATCAACAAAGAGTGCAATGAATATATATTGATGAAAACAATGAGAGAAAACACTAAAATTTTAGATTTACTGATTCATTTTAATGTGACATGTTTTTTATTATGGTTAAAAGAATTATGTTTTTTATGTGACAATAAAACTTTTAAAATTAATTAATATTATTTCTCAACTAATGTCAGTTAATTCTACTTTATTATCTAGTAACCTATTATGTTTTTATTTAGATTTAGTTAGACAAAAATGCATTATCGATTTTTTAAATCTGTTAACTTTCAAAGCAAAACAGTTCTACTTATGATTATATTATATATATTTATTCATATATCTCTATATTCAATTAATTTATGATATGTATTATTAGAGCATTTATGCAAGATCACTTTTCAATTTTAATCACATAATACAAATCTATTAAAAATTCGTCAAATTTTTGATAAGCATTAAAAACATAATACACACGCATCATGAAATAAAATAACCTTTAACTATAATGAAAAACAAATACTACAAATCCATGAATTAACTAGTCATAGTTTTAGCCTAAGAGTTTAATTCATCCTCATAGCAACACAAACACAAATAAAAATTAAAACCATGATAAATCAAAATTAATAAAAATTAAAGTTGAAATATCAATTAAAATAACGTATATGACTACTGTTATGGTAAAGAAAAACCAACCTGTAACATGATTGCATATCGAACTAGTGATAAAATCGGCTAGAACCATGGTGGAATCGCAAGGTGAAATTGACGGTTACTTCTTCTCTTAATCTCCTTTGTCTCTCTTCCCTCCCCTTACCAACCCCCCCACCAACCCACCCAACCAAACATTACATGTTTAACAATATTATTTTAGAGTATGCAGATCCAGGGATGATAAAAGCTTGTTACAAATTGGATTTAATTTTCACTGATGTCCAAGAGAAATACTGTAATACAATCTGAACTCCCTTCAATTTTGGAGGGGTAAATATACGACAGAAAAAGAAAAAATGGGCTGTTAAAGAATAATAAACTATAAAATTTTGCACTTTCTATTTCAGAACTGTGGCTATTGCATGCCGGAGCTGCTGCTAGAGAAAGCAATAGCTGACTTGATGGTTTCTGATTCTGTGGGTCGGAAATAAGTCTTTCGAGCACAAAACATTCCTATATTGTCTTTGGAGTATGCCATTCTAATTCGCACTGTAGAGACTTAGCCAAGCCCTCAACCTCACTGTTAGAATGTGAGCTTGTGTTGACAGGGAGAAACAGGAGAAAAAAAATTGTTAGTTTGCCTAATTGAAAACGCTGCGTTCTTAGTTAGGCCCCTTTTTTTTTATTGCAAGAAAAGGAAGCATTCTCGATTCTTCTTCAGTTCTCACATTTCTTTCAACTCAGCCTTTGCATGCTAGAGCTAGAGTTATTTTACAATTTCTTGTATCTGTTATTTGAAAGTAGTGTAGATTTGTGAGTTGTTATTGATTAATGGTGTAGTTCTGTTGATGAAACTTTGTATTTTCGTGTTTTCCGGCTGCATTGAATTTTTTTTTTTTTCTACATAATTTAAAAATATGAAGAGGTATATTCAATAATATTGTAAATTCTGAGCTTTCTAATATGAGTTCTTTTATTTTGTTTTTACTGAAAATTTTCTTTTCCTTGTGTTAGCCTCTTGTTCTACTATAAAATTTTAGTCTTCTATCTAGGCCTAAGTTGGTATCATAGCCCTTAGACTAGTGTCAAAATAATAAGTGTCTCCTCTATGTCCAATTTATTAAATTCACCCAAGAAATCTAACTCCATAGAATCACTGCTAAACACATAGTTAACATAGTTTGGGGGTTTATTTTTCTCAAATCTCCAAACCATCTATTCAAAAACTTATAGAAGACAACTACAGACACTGGTGATCTTAAGTTCTTTTTGTTGTAAGAGCTTACGATTTGGAAGATCATCTCTCAGCATCCCAAACAACACAATTTGAGCATTCAATTCAACATGCATCAAGTATAGTGCAATCCACCATTGAAGCTTCTTCTTTCTCTCACTAACATGATCAAGCTTGCATGCATGGATTCAAAGGTAGCAAATTTCATCAAATCATGCCACAATCAACATCAAACAAACATACACAAACTCATCCACATGCCAAGCATCGATTTTCATCCAAGAAAGCTGGGAAAATGCGAAGAGAAGTAAGCGAACACTTACCTCGCGCCATTGCCTCTGAAAGCTTATCTATCAAACTATTCTCTTGGCTCTCTAGCTTGATCGGGAGCTACCTGCTGCTGGATTTCCTCTCTAAGATTGAGAGGAGCTGAAATGGAAGAGAGAACTTGGCTAAAAGAAAAGTTGGGTGAGAAAAGAATAACATATACTCTCGGCTCACTTATATATAATCACATGCACGGGCATGCATCAAAGGTGCACGGGCGTGCACAAGGGAAAATGAGTATTACTCATTTCCCGCACATTCGTACGATCGAATCCTTCCGAAAGGATTCGTACGAAGGCCACACAGCTCCGAAAACTTACTAACTCACCCCTGAACTTTACTAGACTCCCAATCTCTCTCTGAATCTCATTTCTAACTCCAAAACTCTTTCCCTAAGGGTTTTTCTAACCTGGGATGCTACAACTCACTCTTCTATACACACCTTGATCATTGTTATCAATATTAGCAGAATCAACAAAAAAAATTGGATACTGATTCTGAGCTTTTAATTATCAAAATTGCCACTACCAAATAGCTTTATGTGCTAAATTCACAAAACCATTAGAAAAATTTTCAAACCAAACTAAAAAATACAATTTGATTTGGTTTAGATTACGATTTAAATATATTAAAAATAATTTATTTCTAATTATTTTATACATAATAAATAATAGTTAAATTATTGATATCTAAAATCCCTGTATGAGAATGGTGAATTTATTTATTTATTTATTTTGATATGGTGGCTATAGAATAAAAAAGTCAAAGAGGGGCAAATGGTGGAATTATAAAAATAATGGGAAGATATATTTGGCATAATTTTTTTTTAGAAGTGTCTATATGATTAAAAATGCTGCTTTTAGAGGAAAGGAAAGTAGATTCAACTCAACCCTTCATCTTCAATCCCCACCATCATAAGTGACCACGTATATTACAATAGATCATGTATGGTTATAAGGTATTTCATGCATATTTGATTTTTTTTTTAGTTATGAAACAATCCTATTCTTTGTTGAATAACTTTTTCTATGTAATTTAGATTTCTTGTCACAAATATTAATTGCAAATATTATCAAATTATATGTATATTACTCAAAATTAGATAAAAATTTTTAATCAAAACTCTTACCCGTTTTAAAGCTTAAATATATACTAAATATTCAAGTTTTTTGTACTATAAAGTACTAAATATCAAATACAATCAAATATGCATGGCCAATATGTACATAATTGTTTGAAAATGGACGATTCGTTGAGTGCAAATACCGCACTTGTCGCGAGAGACTGGATATGCATGAAATTTAGAATACTTAGTAAAAAAAAAAAAAATGTGAATATTATTGCATTTTATATTTAAATTTTGATTAATTAAAATATTTTTTTTCTAAATATTTGTGGATGTAAAATTAAATAATTTTGTACAATTAATTCAACAACATGGCTAAACATTCTCGTTTAGGAATCAAGCTAATTACATTTTATTTATAATCACTTTGCTGCTGATAAAAATGAAACACTTTAGATTTGTGAAACACCGTGAGATTACAAAAACAGAGCTGTATCATCACCCACAACAACAATCATCTTCCGTGAGGTACACTGAGAATTACATGGTTCCTTAAGCTATCATATCCAGCAGTCACACTTTTACTTGCCCCAAGAATAACAGCGTCAGACTCAGATGATTCTCCAAGCAAGTACTCTGTTTCTTCCAAATTGGACTTGTTGTTAACCCATGGATGCTCTACCATTGTTCTCAGTCCCTCTAGTTCCATAGCCACTTCCTTCATTGCGGGTCTTTCCTCCCCTTTTACTCTCACACACCGTCGTGCCAGGCTAGCTGCTTCCTCAAGTTGCTTAGGCTTTGCCTCCTTTGATACGCGATCATCAAGAACTTCTTCCAAGCGGTCTTCTTTCAGAGCAGAAACGAAATACATAGCTAAATTTCTTTCCTCCTCGGGCCTGTCAAAAGAAACCGCCTTCTTGCCTGTCAGCAGTTCCATAAACACTACTCCGAAGCTATAGACATCGCTTTTCTCAGTTAATTGGCTCGTATGCATGTATTCTGGATCTAAGTATCCAATTGTACCTTGTACTATTGTACACAATCCTTCTTGATCCTGCGGAACCAACCTCGAAGCACCAAAATCAGCCACTTTCGCAGTATATTGATCGTCTAATAGAATATTTGTGGACTTGATATCTCTATGGATGATTGGTGTAGAAGCTGAAGAGTGCAAGTATGACAGCACTCCCGCAGTTTCTGCAGCTATCCTCAAACGGGTTTCCCATGGAAGTGCTGACACTTCACTTTTGGTATGAATGTGATCAAAGAGGGTTCCATTGGTAATATATTCATAAACAAGCAATGGAACCTGTGTCTCCAAGCAGCAACCTAAAAGCTTTACCACGTTCCTGTGGTTGATTTGGGAGAGCACAACAACCTCATTAATAAATTGCTCAATTTGACTTTGATCCACCACTTTGGACATTTTTATGGCAACGATTTTCCCATTTGATAAAATTCCTTTATAAACTGTACCATATCCCCCACGGCCAAGAATTCTGCTCTCACTATAGTTGTCAGTGGCCTTCTCAAGCTCCTCAGCTGTAAAGATTTTCGCTGTTTCGGTGGTGGACCCTTCCCGCCCTGATAATTGCTGTTGTAACATAAAACCTCCATTTTGGCGGAAATACTTCTCTTTGAGTTTGATGAGCTTCCATTTATTGAATCCAGAGTACAACCAAGTGCCACCTATTAGAAGTCCTGTAAGGCCTACGCTAATCCCTACATGGTACACAACATAAGGAATTAAATGTAACCAGTTACTTAACAAACAACTCAACAAAATTGCAGCTATAAACAAAGATTAGTCAACATGCCAAGTCTCATTTCAACCCATACCGCGACCAGCTGAGCATGATATGGTATTCATGCAATTTTCTGAGAGTCGGATTACTCAAATGAGCACCTTTTTTGAAAGAGTATGTTTAATATGCTTACCAACAGTAACCTGAATTACAAGGGGTCGATCAGCATTACAACCCTCTCCATCTTTTCTCCCATCCCCATGGTACCCCTTAGGGCACAAGCATGTGTAATTCCCTTCTATGTTTATACATTTTTTTGTGCAGTTATTGAGTCTAGAGTCCTGGCATTCATCTATATCTGCATATGAAATAAACAATCACAAACAAACCCTCGGTTCGTAATACACAGAAAAAAAAAAAAAAAAAAACACCAAATTTGAGTGACAGTCAATCTTTAATTCAAAGATATAACTGATCTTTGTTGGAAACATTAACCATTATCGATTAAAGTACCTTGACAACCATTAGGCAGGTATGGATTTCCTCGGTAACCCTCCCGGCACTCGCAACGGTATCCAGATCCATCTTCAGAATCAACACAAGTACTGCTCCCCTGACATGGATGACGCGTCTTGTTTTTCTTAACTTGTTGACAGTTCTCGTTTCCGATTACCCAATCAAGAACCATAGGAAGTAAGGTCACATGTCTTAGATCTTGAAGAGAAGTTGATGAAAAATTGAACTTACTGGTTTCAACAATGAAGGCATAGCTACAGGGATTGAAGTCCCACACTCCGGTATGGTTATCGTAACTACTTACAGATACGTTAACATTACGTATACCTTTAGGAATGGATGTTTGGCAACATCCAACGCCAGAGCAGGAACCATTAGATACATAGTCAATACTATCACAGACGGATAGGCAACCGGTGATGAATGATTTTTCTCCTTGTGAACCGCGAACGTATGCGTATGTGTCGCAACCAACAGCAGTAAACTTGTTATCAGTATCAGAGATAATGAATTTGTCAAGAATGAGCCATGGTTGATTACTGGCAATGGGTGCGCGAGATTTGTCATAACAATCTTTGGCTATATAATGCAAGATGTGCAGCTTCCCTCCGAGAGTTATCTCGGTGGCTTCAACATTACCCTTCATCAGATATGCTTTCGGAGGCTTAAAAGTGTGGTTGCAAGTTATAAGGAATTCTGAGGAGTAGGAACATTCTTCTGTTGTACCGAAGGGATATGGTACGTTGACATTCCCACAGTTATGTTGGGCTTGGCAGTCAGGTCTGGCTATAGGATAGGCTTGTTCTGTTGCACCTGCTAATACAAACCCGAAAAGTGTGAGTTGTAAAAGCAACCCTTGAATTGCCATGGCTTCAGCTTCTTGTATCTTGGAGTTAATTAATAATTTCTCTGGATGAAGTTAATACAGAAGACTTCCTATATGTTAGCTCTAATAATATTTATAGGGTATAACATTTTGAAGTTTTCAGCCTGTTGTTTTTCCACATGGTACGTAAGAGCTCGGTTTTTTCTATGGGTCAAATGTCTTCTGTTGAAAAGTCTATTTTTTAACATATCATTAGTTTTCATCTGACTAACTTAATAATCTCTTTTTTTTCTCCATTCATACAACTTTTTTTTTTTTTTTTTTTTTTCTGATTTCTTCTCCTTACCCAGCAAAATTCTAATCTATGATTACATTATTATGAGTTGTTGGTGACAGTAGGCTCCAAAAACTCATCCTTATACTAAAATTAAACCCTCAGTTGAATCCATTCTAATTCTGCATAAAATGTTCATACATACATCCTAAACCAAATCTTATCGCAAATTTTAAACAGTTTGTCTGATTTTATGGTTTGAATCATTTTTTGCACACCCTTACTTTTAATAAACTATTGAATGATACTTTAAATTTTTTATAGGCCAAAAGACTTATCCTCAGCCGCGTTTCCCTGAAGAATAATAAGACTCTATCAAAAAACTTTTAAAAAGTTAAATATTTATCTATTGACAAATTTTTTTTAAATTTATTAATTTTTTTATAAAATAATCAAAATATCCTCCATAAAATAATATTAATATTAAAATAATATTAATACAATCATAAAAATAAAAATTTAAAAAGAGGTCACCACTCTGTATAGTTGTTAGGCTTGATAATTGCATTTTAAACTTTTATTAATTTAAAAATTTTTATTATTATTTTAATATCATTTTAATTTTTAATTTTAAATTTTAAAATTTATTATTATTATTATTTTAATATTATATTATTTTTTAAATTTTTAATAATTTATTATTATTATTTTTATTATATTATTTTATATTTAAAACCTTGGGTGACAATAAGTCATTTGGCCTATTCATAAATATATAGATGTGACCATTTACAAACAAATGCATTTGTACATGTATCTCTTTTTAACCATTATAATTGTTTTGGATGTCTAATTACAAACCAAAATGTGTACTTTTATTGTCCTATATAAGTTATTATCAAGTGAATAATCATTAGTTTATCAAGTTTTCGCATTTGTTATACATATGACATACCGGTTCAATTGAAACACTCTTTTTCTATAGAATTCGTATGGGAAATCTTCACTGTTTGCATATCTTAGATTTTTAAAATTATGTTGTTTTTTGCAAGTGAATTTACATTATTTCAAAAATGCAACTAAGGAGACACGTCAATGCATATTCCCTATATTTCCCATAAGAAAATACATTAGTTTAATTAGGATTTCAATCACTTAGAACAAAGATACCATTAAACTATATTTTTAATGAAACTAAACAGATGCACTTTGTTTAATCTTAAACGTGATGAATATTAAGTCTTGATAAGTTTTGTCCTATAGGGCTTTTGTCGAAGTTCCGGTCTATCATGCCAATTTTCTTGTTATATAATTTTAATAAATATATGACATAAATTTATTGACGTGACAGATAATTAGAGAATTAACCGCTCAAAGACTTCTATTCCTTTTTTTCCACTCCGCGTGATGTCAATAGTAGGAAAGATGTCCTGTGGGACTTTTGCTTGGAGATCGGGTTGCTTATAATCCTGGATGAGTTAATGGATGTCGATGTTACGTATGATCAAGACAAGGCATGCATTGTTTCTCATATGGCAATTGGCAAGTAGAGGTATAATATTTGAACTTCAATATATGCTGTAAAGTGTATGGCTTCAAGTTCCAAAAGATGATCATTGATTCCCTATTTTCCGGACAAAGGTGGTGCGGGGTGGGTTCTCGCAGAACTCATAGACATGGAAGCAAAATAACATTCGCATACAAGTGGTAACGACGAGTGCAAACAGAAAACAATAATAAAATTTAAAACATGGATCATTTTAAAGTCGGTTCAACCTCTAAGAGTGGCAATTTCTACTAGCGTCTTATGGGATAACTAATGCATAGATGGAAACATCATGCAGCAAAAACTATCTCCCATTGTCAAGCGCAACCAGTACGCAACCAAACTTCGTGTCAATGAAGTAAGAAAATACATAACCAAACTTCTCTGTTCCTCTGTCTTGTCAAACAAAAGCATTATCTTTCCTCATTAGCTCTGAAGGATAACTCCAGAACTGTAGACATCACTTTTCTCAGTCAATTGGCTAGAATGCAAGTATTCAGTGTCCAAGTACCCAAGAGTTCCTTGCACCATTGTAGACGATTGGAACTAAATTTGAAGCTCCAAAATCAGATATTTGTGCAGTGAAGTTGTGGTCTAAGAGTACATCGGTGGACCAGACATCATTATGTATAATTGGAATAATATCTGACAGTGAGTTTCCACCAAGCATCCCTCATAGAAAATTTTAATGCTCAAGTCTATGCAGAGTTTTCGCCCAGCTGGGACCATACATGTAATTGGAATCTATATCTACAATAAGATTCCTTATTAAAAGTATTTGTAAATGAATTTTTGTCTTCGATAGAGATAAGTTGGACTTGGAATGATACAATAGAACAAGAACAGAAATTTCCTTTACATGCTATTCTCACGAATTGAAATTCTCAAATTCTTACTGATCTATTCAACGTCTTTTTGCCGTTCACATTATAATGCCCAAATCTCAAATCAACCAGAAAATTAGACTTCTTTTTACCGTTCACATAGAAATAATTGACAAAAGGAATTAATTTAGACTATTTTTTTTATCATTCACATAGGAATCATTGGCAAAATGAATTAATTCAATTCAATATGATTTGGTTTGAAATTAAATTAGATCATATTATAAAATTAAACCAAATGAATATAAATATTCATAGAAATGTTACTGCATTAAATTTTTTAGGGATAGATTGAAGAAAGGTTAAACGATAATTATTATCAATCGCAGCTGAAATCATTATATCTTGCATAGAATTGTATCCTTGTCTAATTGTACTTATTTTAATTACTCTTGATTTTTATTTGTATTTTTTATTTTATTTTTAGTACAAAAATTGAGATTATGTTATTAAATTTATTGATATGTTTTAAATAATTTTTTTATATAATTTCTTGGGCTATTTATATCTTCTTGAGTGTTTTAATAATAATAAATTGAAATAATTTGAAAAAAAATTGAAAAATTAAAAACAGTTAAAAGAGTCAAAATATTAAATGATTTAAAATCAATTCTGATAGCCAAATTAATTCGAATATAATTCAAATTAAATCACCGTTAAAAGTTTTAAATACGATTGTACCTTAGATCTAACTAAAATTAATGAACTCTTGTCTGAAACTAAAACTACTATGACATCTGATAACACGGAATGCCAAACTTTCAAACTTACATATAAAATGGTAAAAAAATGGTATTACGACGAGATATCACTATTAGACATACAATCAAAAATGGGAAAAAAAGAAAAAATAAAGTAGCATAGACTTGGACTTAAAATAAAATAACATAGACTTGGACTTTTCTGTTAATTTCACTTGCATATTGGAAAGTGTTTCGTGCTTTGCTGTCTCAATAAGGACAACATAATCCTGATCGATACCATGCTTACAAAAATTACGAACTGAACTTTGATTTCAGCTAAGCCAATAGGAAAGGATAGAACAATTTTCGGTTCAAATAAGTTATAATACTGGTCCTAAAACCTTTATAGACGCCAGAATTTCCACAACATGCACGACAAATTCCAAGAAATTCGTGTTGATGTTACTGTTTGTATTAACTTTGATTGTAGGGATTTTGATAAGCTTAATATTGATGGGTTTTGTTGCAATCAGAGTCTATATCTTGCTAATGTCAGTCTTCTTTTGAATTAAATTTGATAATATTAATATAAAATGAAAGTTTCATCACCGTAAAAGATAGAATTTACTTTCCTTTCCTCTAAAAAGAGCTTTTTTAATCGTATAATAAACACTTTTAAAATCTATTTAGGATGTTTGATTGTATTTCTAGAGTGTTTATAAAGTTATGAAAAAAACTATTTTATGACTCACAGGAGAAGCTTAAAATTTTATGTCAAATATATCTTCCCATTATTTTTTTAATACCACCATTTGCCCCTGCTTGATTTTTCTAATCTATAGCCACCATATCAAAAAAATAAATAAATTCACCATTCTCCTAAAGGGATGAAATTTAATAAATCAATTTCATAGGTAATTAAAATCTTAATAATGCTTTTATATAAATTATGTATCTTTTTAGTCCATCTTATAACTATTGGATTATGTTTTATATCATAAATAGGTTAAAGAATTTATTCCCACCCAATGTTTTTCTTAAAAACAAAATTTCACATCTCAATTTTTTAAAATTCAAACATCATCTGTTGATCAAAGTCAACGGTTATGTTTAACGGTTAATGGTTAAATATTAATGATAAGAAAAACATTTTTTTCTTTTAATAAAAAATTTTAAAAAAAATAATAAATTTATAAGATATAATTTATAAAATATTAAAATAAAATTTAAATATTAAAATATTAATAAAATAAATTTAAAAATATTTAAAAAATTAAAATTAAAAAAACAACAACTACTGCTAGTAGACAGTTAAAAATTAAATTAAATGGTCGAAAAGACCTCTAGTTCGAGAGTTGCTAGATCTAATCGTCTGGTGAACTACATGACCATTTTTAATCACCTGGTTTAATTTTTAACTGCCACCATTAACGACGATGACTGTTTTTTTATTAATTTTTAATTTTAATAGTTTTTTAATTTTTTATATTAAAATATTATTTTACATTTTTATTCTAATTTTTTTTTTGTGAGGGTATTTGGTCATTTTATTACAAAAATTTAAATATTCGAATAAAAAATGATCAACATATGAGTGTTTAAACTTTAAAATGTTGAGATATAGAGTTTTGTTAGGTGGTAACAAGTCATTTGGCATTATAAATGTTATATTCATTGGATGTTAAATTGTTAAGAAATTAGTGATTAAACTAATTTAATTTTATAAACCATCGACTACATTTTCTTATCGGGAATAAATAAAAAAAAATACTTAGTTTTAAAATAGTGGATATAATTAAATTGTAAAATTTATCAAAGGACATAGTTAAAAATTTTAACATTCATTAAGTCTAATCATTCAAAAAAAGGAATCTAATTCTACTAATTTTTTTAATTATGATTTAAATAGTTTTAAAATATGATTACAATCTACAATTACGTAGTTTATATAAAATACCTTAGATATATAATTAATTATTTTAATCTAATAATTTAGATAAAATAAGCTATACTAAAACGATACTATATTTCTCATACGCAGTTTGTAATTTAGCATTAAAAAAATGACTTTATAATAATACAATTGAATGATCAACCTGCCAAAAAGAGCTTTTACCCAAACAATCAATTATATATTAATAAAGCTCTTCTTAAAAAAAAAAATCAAAATCCAACCAAACGGACCACCCATAATGTGACCTTCCCTTGGATGGTAAACGAAATACTGGGCTTCCCAACAAAAATAGGCCGAACCAATCAAATCTATATGTACTTGGCATACAAAAATACTTAGCGGCCTTCATATAATGTACAAAAATAGAAGCCTTGAAAAGATTGATGATCTACCAGAGGAATTGAATTGTTGGAATCAATCTCATTTATGTTATAGAATTAAATACGTAAAATTTAATTGAGATTTATGATATAAAAAAAAATCAACTCACAAATAAAAGCACTAGCCTCAAGTAATAAAGTGTAAGTAGCCTTGTGGTACCTAAGGGATTATGCAATTAAGCATTAAAATCAGAACTACTTCTGACTTTATTGAGATGATTAAGTAAGACGGCTGAATTATCTAAAATTAAACTAACTGTTACTTAGTAAAAATAAATGAAGAGTGCAATGAGTATAAATTCATGAAAACAATGAGAGAAAACACTAAAATTTTAGGTTCACTAATTCATTTTAATATGACATTCTTTTTATTATGGTTAAAAGAATTATGTTGTTTATATGACAATAGAATTTCTAAAATTAATTAATATTCTTTCTAAAATAATATAAGTTAATTTTACTTTATTATTTAACAACTTATTATATCTCTATCTAGATTTAATTAGACAAAAGTGCATTATCAATTTTTGATATACACTGACTTTTAAAGTAAAACAGTTCTATTTATGATTATATTATATGTATTTATTTTTATATTTTTATATTTAATTGATTCATGATATGTATTATTAGAACATTTATGCAACATCACTTTTTGATTTTAATCACATAATACAAATCTATTAAAAATTGGTCAAATTTTTAATATGCATTAAAAATATAATACACATGCATAATGAAATAAAATAACCTTTAACCATAATTAAAAATAAATATTACAAACCTATAAATTAAGTAGTCATAATTTTAACCTAGGAGTTTTAGTTCATCCTCGTAGCAACACAAACACAAATAACAATTAAAACCATGATAAATCAAAATTAATAAACATTAAAGTTGAAATATCAATTAAAATAACATATATGACTACTGTTATGGTGAAGAAAAACCAACCTGTAACATGACTGCAGATTGAACTAGTGATGAAATCGGTTGGAACCATGGTGGAATCGCAGGGTGAAACTGATGGTTACTTCTTCTCTTAATCTCCTTTGTCTCTCTTCCCTCCCTCCACCAACCCACCCACCCCCACCCTACCCCCAATTTTTGTTTTTTCTGATTTAACATTACCTATTTATAGTGCTAGGGCTCTAGGATCATGTTTGAGCCAAAGTCCTATTTTGAGAGCCTTCTTGAAAAAACTTGCTTTTCGACGTTGTGCTATAGTACAAATCCTTAATGATATTACACTTATGTTTTAGAATACTACTCGTTCACTAGTGCTATGACATGGTATTTTTGTACTACAACACCATGCTATTTCTTGCCTCTCGTGTGCACTCACTGCGACATGCTTGGTCTGTGTTGTGGCATTTGGTCTTTGGATTATACATCTCATGTTGGAGTTGTGGTGCCTTGAATCCTACCATGGCGCTTCGTTCACTGGTGTTATGGCACAATATTGTAACGTTGCAGCACCATGTCATATCTTACCTATCACGTGTGCTTGTTGAAGCACACTTGGTTTGCACTATGGTGCCTGGTCTCTAGATTGTGGATCTTGTGTTGGCACTATGGTGCCTTGAATCCTGTAGTAGCACCCTATGCCTTTTCCTTAGCTCGTTATTTTTGGTTTTGACTTGAATCTTTGTCCAACTTCTTTTATGTGTCTTTTGCTATACTTTTCATGAAATTAACCTAAAAATCTCCAAATCTTGTAAAGCTTAACAAACAAACTTGTAATCTTGAAATACATATAAATTAAGGGTAAAATCATAACATTCACCCCTAAAAGTTTTAAGATAATCACGAATATTTATATATAATAGACACTTATCATTTAAAATCCTTATTGATAGTTAGTAAATGCAGTTGTTAAAGTATATTTTTCCAATATGAAATTCTTATACTTCGCATTGAAAGATACACTCTATATGAAGTGCATAATTTTCACATTGAAAATATATACTCTAATAACTTCTTTCACCCACTATAAAT
>JAJEJH010001304.1:17500-32046 GCA_026122585.1 Anacardium occidentale | reverse complement strand
CATCATGACATATATTCTATAGAGGATCTTGCCCAGTTGATCTTTGACCTTCATCAGGTAGTCATCTGCTCATCAGGAATCTTTTTATATATTATATCTATTTCTAGTGCATTGATAAGAATTGCGTCTGACTGACAAATAGGTCAATCCTAAAGCTAAGGTCTCAGTAAAGCTTGTAGCTGAAGCAGGTATCGGAACAGTTGCTTCTGGGGTTTCAAAGGGTAATGCTGATATCATACAGGTATTTCAACAAGTGTTGAGGTATTATCACCTTTTGTGCTATTTGGTGACAATTTCTTGTTATTTATCAATGTTTACAACCCTCACAAGCAATTTCTTTCACCAGAAAATTTGGCTACAAATATTTTGAATCATATGAATAATTGAACAATAATGTTACTGCATCCTATTATAATTAGTGAATCCTTTGGCAAATTAATCATAAAAGGCTGTCTCTGCATTTATCCAGGATTATAACGCTTTTTAACAAACTTTCACTTACAACAGTGATTTGAATTTTCATTAATTTGTACTTTTAACCATAGCAGTCTACTGTTTGATGCTCATGTGATTTTATATACTCCACTCTTGAGGTAGAACTCAAAGTTATTGATCAATATATCTAATTTGCAGATATCAGGACATGATGGTGGAACTGGAGCAAGCCCTATAAGTTCTATAAAACATGCTGGTGGTCCTTGGGAACTTGGACTTACAGAAACACACCAGGTGGTTATTCCTATTAATTGGATCATGACTATTTCTGCTGATTTTGATACACTCTGGGAGCTATTAGTTAACGGAATTCTTTTTCAGACTCTTATTGAAAATGGACTCAGAGAACGGGTCATTCTCAGAGTTGATGGTGGCTTCAAAAGTGGAGTTGATGTCTTAATGGCAGCAGCAATGGGTGCTGATGAATATGGGTTTGGTTCTGTTGCAATGATAGCTACTGGATGCATAATGGCCCGCATTTGCCACACTAACAATTGCCCTGTTGGTGTTGCCAGTCAAGTACAAATGGAAACCACATTGTTGTTTAATGTTCTCATTTTCTTAAACCTTCTTAAGATTGATGTCATCTTTGTTGTTTGTTTTTCCCCAATTCATTCTTCTAGAGAGAAGAACTGCGAGCTCGCTTTCCTGGTGTTCCCGGGGATCTTGTGAATTTTTTTCTATATGTAGCTGAGGAGGTAATTCCATCTCCAAGAAGATTTTCGGGATTTTGCATGCATTTTCTCTCCCTAAGCTTTTATGGGACTTTAGTATCCATGTTTGCGGCCATACGTTCCTTTCCAATTTCTATGCATTTGGTCCTGTGCTATTACCATAATGATTTGAGTTACCACTGTAGTTCATGTTTGCTATTCTCTCAAATGCCTCTCTATTATGTTTGCCTAGGTTAGAGGTATGTTGGCACAAATGGGTTACGAGAAGCTAGATGATATAATTGGAAGAACAGATTTATTGAGACCACGAGATATCTCACTAGTGAAAACTCAGCATCTTGACCTCAATTTTATTCTCTCAGTATGTGTAAACTACACTTATTTTCCTTTCCTCTGTTATTCTAGTATGGATAAATCTATTTAATTTGCTTATATGTAACATTATTCCTTTTTCTTTCAGAATGCCGGTTTACCAAAGTGCAGCAGTACAGAAATCAGGAATCAGGATGTCCATAAAAACGGTGCTGTTCTGGATGACATTTTGCTTGCTGATCCGGAGGTAACAAATAACTGATAAACAACACCCCTTGTCTTGTGCTTGTCAGCATTGAGGTTGTGTGTTTGAATGTTATAATGTTGATCCACTGCTATATGTTTTGCTTCTTTTATACATGTTTTGCTTGGATAGCTCTGCCAGCAGTTATGATTTCAACATACTTATATATGTGGCTATGCTGATGAACTTTTTTTTTGACTAGGATATTTGAACATAGCTTATCAGGTTCTAGACGAGAAGTTCTCAAAGTCCTGTCTTTGATTACATCTTTGTTCAGTTGAGTATACCAATAACATGTGTCCAGGACTACATTGACTAGCTCCAATAATTTAAGGCATATGGTATTTATGATTTCTGGTCTTCCCACTTGTGATGTCATTAACATGGATGCTACCTTTTTTGAGGGGCGCACAGGAATGATCAGCTCCATCTAAAATTATCGAATTCACCAGGGCCTTGAATAGACTAGAAAAATGAAAAATCTTATAGGCTGAGTTATTAATCAATCCATCTTCCTGCCTGGGTAAGATAGGAAATGTAGATTCTAAAACTGACCTTACTGCAATGCCTTAAAGGGACCTTTCACCTCTTAGAACATGCCATCTTGGAAGAAGGAAATCATTTATTTGTGAGGACCATAGTTTAAAATGAAATCTTCAAATCATTTTAATTCCCTTCATTTTAAGTATAGTGTTATTTGTTGCATTTGATGGTACTATGAAATATGTTACAGAATCTTAATCAGTTTACGATACTAATTTTTCAAAGATCTGTCATGCGTTATTCCTGATGACAACTCTTGTATGAACAATATAATTCTAGATATCCGATGCAATAGCGAATGAGAAAGTGGTCCAGAAAACAATTAAGATATACAATGTGGATCGTGCTGTTTGTGGGCGAATAGCAGGTGTGATTGCAAAGAAATATGGTGACACTGGTTTTGCTGGGCAGCTAAATATAACGTAAGGTGTTCTGACATGATTAATAACAGCAGTTTAAAAGATGCATATCTTGATATCTATTTAATCTATTCAGGCTAAATACTTTTCCTCCTGACAGTTTTACTGGGAGTGCTGGGCAGTCATTTGCTTGCTTTTTAACACCTGGGATGAGCATCCGGCTTATTGGAGAGGCTAATGATTATGTGGGAAAGGTAATCTAGTAAAATTCGTAAATGGTTATATCGTTTAAAAAATATAACTTGACAGGTTTTAAGAAATTGTCAGCATTGTTCAGCGTGATGTCTCTTGGGATTTTAGATTATTAACTTGTGCAATATCAATAACTTATTTCCTCCTAAGTCATATTAACATGGGAGAAAATTTCCCAACGTTATGTTGAATTTTTTTATTGAATCACATTTTTCATATTCGCTTGCTCTTGGTAAAATGTGAAATAAGCAATTTAAATGTTACAAGGGTATGGCTGGAGGTGAGTTGGTTGTGACTCCTGTTGAGAGCACTGGGTTTTGCCCAGAGGATGCAACGATAGTAGGGAACACGTGTCTTTATGGAGCAACAGGCGGTCAAATCTTTGTTAGAGGGAAAGCTGGAGAGCGGTTTGCCGTAAGAAACTCACTTGCTGAAGCTGTTGTTGAAGGCACTGGAGATCATTGTTGTGAATACATGACCGGTGGATGTGTGGTTGTGCTTGGAAAGTGAGTACAAACCCTTTACTTATATTTGTCATAAACCTTGCTTCAAGGAAATTAATGTTTGGGCAATTTCACTGCTGATTTTGACAGAGTGGGTAGAAACGTTGCAGCTGGAATGACTGGAGGTTTGGCATACATTATTGATGAGGACGACTCTTTAATTCCCAAGGTTATTTCTGATGCAACCTGACCTCTTTTTTATTACTTGCTTTAATAAAGTTTATGCAGTGGAAATTACTAGTACTGAACTGTGGATTCTTGACGTGGACATAATTCAAGCACATTTTATACTTATGCTTTCCAGTATCTCCTGGCCAGAGTTGTAAGCAAGCTGTTACCTGCGCTTTTCTGGCTTTAAGGCTTTGCTTCAAAATTACACCTGTCAAAATCTGAATTTGCTGTGTTATATTGGAAGTTGTCTTCTACTTCCATTTTTGAGAATTACATGCCATGAGTTTATCTGCTCAAAGTTGGTGTTTCAGCCATAAAATATTGTATGTAGGGTTGATAATTTTACGTTTAACAAGCAGGGAGGGTAAAAATGGAATTGACAAAATAAAAATCACCATTTAATTTCTTTGTTTTTGCTTAGGTTCATTTTTCATAACCTGGCTTTTGTGCAAATGGACCTGAACTCTTAGTTCCTAATAGCATGAAAGTATTCTCACTGCTGTGATAAAAGATTTATGATTTTTTGTGCATTGTCAAATTTTTTTCATCTAATTATACCACTTCTTGTTGATGTTATGCTTTCTTTGCTTTTATATCAATATATCTCTTCTCACTCAGGAGCTTCAAAGTATAACGTGTAAATCATTGAGCAGGTCAACAAGGAGATAGTGAAGATTCAAAGAGTGACAGCCCCAGTTGGACAGATGCAGTTAAAGAGCCTTATTGAAGCCCATGTTGTAAGTGTGTACCCATTTTATGCATGCATGGAAATAATATCAGAATTTTTAAACAGTTTTTTTTTTTTTTTTAACTCTTAATAATTCTCTGGTGAAGGAAAAAACTGGCAGCAGTAAAGGTCAGACAATTCTTAAGGAGTGGGACACATACCTTCCCCTCTTCTGGCAGTTGGTTCCACCTAGTGAAGAAGACACCCCAGAGGCCTGTGCTGAGTATGAGAGAACAGTGACTGGCGAGGTAACATTGCAGTCGGCGTAGGGCAACCCAACAAGAACAAGGCAGGCTGAAAGTTCAACTCACCTTTATACAACATAAATATTTGGGTTTTAATAAGCTGGAAATCCACATTGATGGTAAGGATTTTGAACGTTTATCATACCAGGCAAAATGATCTTTCTTACCGAAGTAACATCATTTTTTGCTTGTTCAGAGAACCCTCAGCTGTCATTCAATAAGCATTCATCCTAATAAGTGCTACAGTGTAGTTGTACAGTGGTATCACCAGATACTGTAAATTAATGTTTATGATTTTGCATCCTGTCAAGGGTTATATGTTTACTAACAGTTATACATCTTCATGGCTAGCTGTTGCTGGTGTTTTTCCTATTATTTGTCTAATTGGTTTTAATCAAATGAATTTCCATTTATTCAGTCTTCAATCTTATATGATTAAAACTTGTTAAATAATTATTGTCCTCCACCTTCGATTTTCTAATATGCATGTTGTAATTCGTTTAAAACGCAGGATATTGTCGATGCCTTAGAACTCATGTAACTAATTTCTAAGATCCGTAGAGATTTATCGTATAAACTCAGGAAATGCATTGCTTATAAGAGTTTGTAAAATGCAAAGTCTAATAGTCTAAATCGAAGCAAAATTAGCTTTTAACCAGGTAAAATCTAGGACCATTTGAGATCTATCGTATCCATATTTGACACTCCATGTTGTATCTTTGTTTTAGCCTTCACTCTTCTTATGTTTGGTGTAAAATTGTAAAATGGCTGATATGGTGCATTGAAGATTGTTTAGGTTGATCTGCACTACTTGTTTAACTCTGATGCAAACGTTAATCTTCTTGCTGCATATGAAAAAAAAGTTTTTTTTTCCCCATATTTGTATAAAATTGTGTTGATAGTAATTTTTTACACTAGTTTATGTCTGCAATGGGAAGTTGTATTTGATTTTAATTTGCTTTAAAAAGCTTAAAATATTACGTACTCTTGTCCGCATGAACAAATATATTTGGTCTTGGTACGATTATGATGTTATTGACACATTTGTTTTATATGCATGATCTGACTTGTAGCATGTGTTGTGTAGTAAAAATTTCTCTTGGAACAACCTCATGTGTACGACTCCCGACAACAACCAATAGTTAGTGTACAAACATCAATCCAACTTGTAACTTTCGGACAAATATTGAGCAAGATAACTTTTTTTCTTGAAACCACGTAGCAAGACATAAGGACCAAATTCATCATGATCATAACAATCACACGACATTAAAGAATTGTTTTCTATTTTAAGGAAATGTTCCTCCTTTTGATGATTATAGTTGAAGTGTAACCAATCATTTTGAGATCATGATGACATTTTTCAAGTCATTAACTGTTACACTATCTTAAATTTATACAACTATAATTTTTATTATTAAAAAAAATACATAATAATAGAATAGAAAACGACTCATTTGATATATACTTTAAAACATTTAACAACACTATTTTTTACTCATTTTAAATTTTTACATTTATCAAAATAATAACACTGTGGAGGTAGGCTATTGATATTTTCTCTTAATTATGTTCAAATTGTCATATTTTATTTATTTTATTATGTCTTTTCATATTCTTGCACCTAGGCTCCTAGATTTAGTGTATTTTTTACTGGTTCACCTTTCTACATGAACAATTTGACACTAGAAGGAAGGCCCTTCTAGTATAAGCTTTCTTTTTTTTCTTAACAACAAAATTTGTCTTCTTAAAGTGCATATGAATTTGTAGTTCAATGGTGTCTCATCGAAGAAGGATTACTAGGTATTTGACTATTATCAACTACATTAGTGAAGTCATAACTATTAGTCTCTATCACTTATACCCGTCACAAATGACTAGGCTAAAATTGTGGTTAGGGGCAACTACACATGCTCTTGGAAGCGACAACATTTGTCAGGCATAATCCAGGTGCTCATTTAACAACTTAACAACATTGTTTTTACAACACTTATAAGGTAGATTATATGAGACCCTATACCTCTTTTACAAACTCTAAAAACCATATCAAGGGAAAACAATAGTTAGTCTCTAAGGTGAGGGGCATGTACCTTGTTCGACATGTAAAACATAACTAACTCAATAGACTTATCATACCTTGTCAAAACATTGATGCTTTATGTGTATACCTAAACTCATACGGTAATAGTGTTCATCATGATGTGTAACCTCTGACTTATATCTTGGTAAGGATAACTTTCAACTTGTAGAGCATATCACATGCTTAAAAGGTTATAACTCAAGGTGTTCAAAATAACTCATGTAGAAGCAACGTTGATATGTAGGGTATAAGCTTACACCATGATGAAACTAATCTATAACACATGAACCTTGACCCAAACCTTAATGACATCATCTAATGCTGAGATTGTTAAGGTTGGTGTTTTAGAATCAATCCTTTTGGTGAAACTAGTTCATTGATAACGTCATATAAAAACATCTTTCAGTGATATTCTTTATCCATAAGTAAAAGAATACAAATTAAATGTCCTTAAAATGATAAAATCGAGTTAGAGAATCAGATGGTTTGATTGTGCTTTTTTATATTCTTATTAAGATGATCATTCTGAAAAATGTTTGTAAGTTCGATATTACTCTAACCTAATGTATAAGTAATAGTAAAAAGACTATCATAATGTTATTAACTACTGAAAGAGTTTGTAGTCATGGTATTAGGTAAGTGTTTTTTTACCTCTTTATCTTGTTTCATAGCATGTGTTCTTGTTTGATTTGGTTGTAATGATGCTTGTTTTTATCCTTGATGTTTGATTAGCATGTTTGAGTGTTAAGATGATGATTTAGAAGCATGTGTTAGAGATATTGTTGAGAAAACTTGATATATGTATATATGTCTTCTTATGCTTTCATTAAGGGATTAAGTGAGTTTGATATGAGTTTTGATGAAATTAATTAAATAAGTATGTGCTTAATTGATGTATTAAGCTTATGAAAGTGATTGAGCTTAGATGTGTATTGAATAGGATGGGTATAGTTCTAAGTTTCTCCGATGCGATATTATAAAAAGAAAGCCACATGTATGATTGTGTGCCTGTAACTGCATGCCCATACAGTAACATTTTTTGTAATATCATAATCATGTGAGCTAACAACATGCACTGAATAAGAACATGGAGCACGATCGTGCATAGGGTCACGACTGTGTGCCAATACCAAATCTACATGATCATATGAGTAAGATACGATAGTGTTAAGCAAGAAGTTTGCTTGCTCATGCAAAGCAAAGAACACAAACGTGTGTCATCATGCATAAACATGCGTCTCGTATTACATGACCATGCAATAAGTAAAATATACAAAATGAAGCACAACATGTCAATAAGCCATTCCAACACATACATACCTTCATAATAAGAGGAGAAAATAAGATATCATACATTATTAATATTACATAACTTGACATGTTAACAGTATTTTCAGGAAAGGATCTAAAGATCCATATACATATTTTAAATTAAAAAAAAATGATGTTTCAGACATTATTTAGAGATGGATACGAGAGAATACTTATGAGTTCACATGCTCATTAGAGAGGAAAACCAAAGTCTATTAGAGAGGACGTAGTCATTGACCAAGCTTATCAGAGAGAGTGTTGATCGTATGTTAGTAGTTTTTAATAGGCTTGAACTTATGCAACTAGGGTGTTGAATCTCTGTATTCATCAGTCTAATTAATACAATAGTTAATTTCAGATATAATATTCTCAAATACAACTTTTATATATATTATATGTACATTTTTAAGATCTTCAGATCATTGCTATTATTTTATATGGTATTTTTAGAAAAGCAGGCCTAAAGGTAGATTTATATTTTTTAGTATTGACATGATTTCAGCATATTTCATACATGTACTACATAACATTGCATGAGGATAAGCAAAGATTTAAAGACAAAAATGAGTCAAACATTGAAAACCTAATAGTATATAAAATGAAAAAGTACCAACCCAAAAACAATGTGAAAAGTCACGATGATTTTAGTAAAATAGAAATCTACTTATGGGTAGAGATAAGAAATGCTTATTGAGTGATTTATCACTCACTCTGTCTATTTTCCTTCCTTGCAAGTCAATGATCTTTGTGGATCTGAGCTGAGTATGAGGTGGCTGAGGTTTTGGGATACTGCTTACATATATATACTATGTACAGTTTATTATGAAGTATTAATGAGTGATGTTTTTTAGTATGTATGTAATATTTTTCAGATATTATCATTATTCATATGTTTAAAGCTTATGTTTGCATGTTTTCAGTTTAATATTTGTGGGACTCTTGTTATATATTACTGATGAGAATTTTCAATTAAAAACAATCAAAGAGAATATATATAATCATTATGGTAGCACAATGATGTATGGTAAGGACTCTTACAACTGGTGGTGTCAAAGGAAGTTTTGAGTCATCAGAGTGGATCTGAGCCACACTTTTAGAACTATTTGTTTCCAAATTTTAATGTTTTCAAAATTGCATAAGTAAAGATCTAGTGTATCCTAACAACTAAAACTCGTATTCCTTCAGTTAAGTATAGTAGTGTTAGATCTAGTATTATTTTTAGATTTAATCCTTCTTCTATGTTTGTAATTTCTAAATAGGAGATCTCATTTACCTAGATTTGTTGAAAAGGAAGGTAGTACATCAATAAGACCTGAGTGAGAGTAAAAGATCTCAATACTTTCGAGTATTTCTCAAACCTGAGAAAGTAAGGGTGATTGTTAGAAAGTGATGAAAGAGAGATTTTATTAAGTAGCCAGAAGGGATATTCATGAGCTAGTGAAAGATAAGGCTTATTAGGGGCCAAAGAGAATACATTATGGGTTGGTAGGAAGAGGTATGCCAAAACCAGCTAGAGATAATTATCAAACGCCAGAGTTGGGTCATTAATTAGGCCAGAGTTTAGGTACAGAGATTGCGAGTACTAGTAGTTTGATGGATTACATCTGATTTACAATTTACTAAGGGTATATCAGTTACCTAAGTTTAGTGGGTCTACAGCTTCGACAACAGTAGAGGAATAGATAGAGTCCATTGAAAGTGCTATGAACCCATTCACTTTGAAAGATAGAGAGAGAGTTTGGTATATAGTTTATATGTTCAAAGGCAATGTGAGGGTATGGTGGAATCTTGTGAATACATGATGAAATCTCGTGAGGACATCCATTGATTAGAGGAGTTTATCATAGGTAGATTTTAAAAGATTGTTTGATGATGAGTACCATAATACTGACATAGTTTATGCTAGGGCTCAAGAGTTTATAGAGTTGACTCAATGGTTCAACTCAGTTAACAAGTATGCGACTCGTGTAGGCGCCTCTACTATATGTCATTGTACTATTGTGTTTATTTATTATATAATGTAATAAGTGATTATATAGTTTTTTTTTTCACTAGTAACATATAACAAAAATTCTACAAATACTAGCTGAAATTGGTAAATAGAAGCTTTGAATATAAAATCATGATAATTTCTGGAAAGTATTGCATGTTATACTGAAAATCACCTAATATTATAGTTATAAAGTAGGTAGAACCTGTAAATTGTATACACACACACACACATACACACATATATACATATAGAAAACTATAAGCAAATCTTAGATTTCTTTCTTTTCCTATGCTGCCCATGGAATATTCTCCCAAAGAGATCTATGTACATACCATTCTGATTTTCAACCTAAAAGACCATTCTAGCCTCGGGATATTACATCTCTTCTCTAATAAAAATTTTATCATTAAAATTTACCTAAAAAACTCTAGGTATCTCTCACTAGTCTTAGACTTAAGCTCTCTAAAAGCTTCTTTAAGCCTCTGACTCTCATAATACCTTAACCAAAGATATTTCTTTTCTCTTGAGGGTCTTCACTATGTGGTATAAAATTTGAATTAGTTTCTTTTATTAATTTAAGTCATTTACCAAATTTAAATCTTTAATCTCTAAAACACGAAAAGGATCTCCTATATACTTCCTTAGTTAAAATACATGAAATACATTGTGGTTTCTGTCTATACTTGCTAGTAAAGCTAATTTGTAAGCCACTTTGTCCACTCGCTTCAAAATCTCATAAAGCCTAATAAGTCAGCTTACCTCTTTTACCAAATCTTAAGACATGTCTGTAAAGAGCTACTGTTAGAAATACATGTTCTCTAACCTCAAACTTAATCTCTTTATGCCTTTGATCCTCATATCATTTATAATGATCTTAGACATGTTTCATCATCTTTCTGATAACTCTGATCTGATCTATCATTAACTAAGGCATCCCACTGTAGTCGCCAAGAAATTTGTCTCTCTGATCTTATCCCAATGCAATAGATATCTACCCCTCCTACCATATAGAGCTTCAAAAGGTGCTATCTGAGTCATGGACTTATAACTGTTATTATAGACAAACTTTATTAAAGGCAACAACTCAGCTTAACTAGTCTGAAAATTTATATAACGGGCACTCAACATGTCCTCCAATATCTGATTCACTTTCTTAGTTTAACCATATATTTGTGGATGATATACTAAACTAAAATGAAGTCTGGTCCCTAATGTTATTTGTAAACTAGCCTAGAAAGTTGATAAGAATCTCAAATCTCTATCTGACACAATATCATTAGAAACCCTATGGATTCTGACAATCTCTCTAACATATAAATAACCTAACTGTTTTGTACTTATACCTTTTCTGATAGATAAGAAGTAAGTTAATTTACTCAATCTATTTATAATAACCTAGATGGTGTTATACCCATGTTAAACTTTGGGAAATTATGAAATAAAATCTATGGAAATACTCTCTCATTTTCACTTAAGAATCCTCAAAGACTGTAATAATCCAGAAGGTCTTTGAAGTCAACTTTGACTTGTTAATAAGTTGAACATCTGGTTACAAAATTTGCAATATCTCTCTTCATACTTGATCAATAGAAATTTCTCCTGAGATCTTGATATATCTTAACGCTACTTCGATGTGTTGAATAAACTATATTATAAGCCTTAATCAAAATCCTCTACTTTAACTCTACATCTTCTAACACACATACTCTATCTTTGAACTTCAAAATTCCATCTCTAGTTACAAAATCAAGTACTGTACCTTTAGTGATCCTTTGAACCATCCTCTGAATCTAATCATTACTTATTTAGTAAGCTTTGATGTCATCTAATTGTGTAGATACAGTTTAAAGTCTGGTGAAACCAACCATCACCATCTTAATCTCCTTTCTGATAATCTCATGCTACAACTTTCTCTAGATTGAAATCTTAGATAGAGCCACCCTCTGACTCAAAGTATTAGCTACTACATTGATTTTACTTGGATGATATCGAATTTGACAATCATAATCCTTTATCAACTCTAACCATCTCATCTGTCTCATATTAACTCTTTTTGAGTAAAGAAATATTTTAAACTCTTATTATTAGAATATATGCAGTATCTCATACCATGCAAATAATGTCTTCAAATCTTCAAAAGAAACATAATTGTAGCCAACTCCAAATCACGGGTAAAGTGTCTCAACTCATAATCCTTTAATTACTTAGAGGTATAAGTAATCACCTTACCAAATTGCATCAACGCTACTTTATTCCTTTAGTGAGATGTATTTGTATAGATATCAAAATCAACTCCCTTTTAAGATAATACCAAAACTAGAGCATTGGTTAACCTCTACTTTAACTCTTGAAACTATGTCTCATGCTCTTCGATCCACACAAATGACATCTCTCTCTGAGTCAAAGTAGTTAATGGTTTTATTATACTTGAAAATCTCTCAATAAACCTCTATAATACCTTGTTAAACTGAGGAAATTCCTCACCTCTTTAGCTGTCCTCGACTTCAGGCAACTTAAAATGACCTCTACCTTGCTTGGATCTACAAATATAATATCTACTGATACTATGTGCCTAAGAAACACGACATTACTCAACTAAAACTCACACTTAGCAAATTTGGCCCAAAACTACCTATCCTTCAACCTTTGAAGAATAAACCTTAAATACTCCTCATGCTTATCTCTACTCCTCAAGTAGACAAAGATGTCATTAATAAATACTATAACAAATTTATCTAGATAGTTTTAGAATACTTGGTTCATCAAGTTCATAATCACAATAGGAGCAATCATTAATCTGAAAGGTATCATCATAAACTCATAGTAATCATACCTCGTCTTGAAGGCAGTCTTAAGTACATCATTATCTGCTACCCTCATCTAATAGTACCTATATCTTAGATCGAACTTTAAGAACACTACAACTTCACTCAATTGATTAAATAAATCATCAATCTTAGGTAATGAATACTTATTCTTCACTATCACCTAATTTAGCTTCTTATAATCTATACACATTCTCAACAATTCGTTTATCTTATTTATAAACAATATAGGAGCACTCTAAAGTGAACAACTTGGCTGAATAAATTTTTTATCTATCAACTCTTAAAGCTACTTTTTAAACTCTTAAAGCTCTATTGAAATCATCTAATACAAAGTCTTAGAGATAAGAACTATACCAAGAAGTAGCTTAATACAAAACTCTAACTCCTGTTTTGGAGGTAACCTTGATAAATTATTAGAAAATACATCTATAAACTTCCTTACCATAGACACCTCTTCGATACTTGGCCTAACTACATTTTTACACACCAAATTAGCTAAGTACCCTACACAACCTTTACTCAATAACCTCTTTGCCTAAATATAAAAAATATGTATGGTCTCCACTTTACCCTCTTTAAATACAAATTGATTACAATCTAGCTATAATCTAACATTTTTTTCCTATAATATATTTTTACCCCATATTTATTTAGGAAATCTATGCCTAAAATCTTATCAGAATAGCTAACTCTAACATGATCAAAACTATCCTCAATCTTCTATCTATGATCACTACCTCTTGATAAACAAGTATCTGGCCACTTATCATTACAACTCCATTTGGCATATTAATGCAAATACTCCTATTTATCACACTAAAGATCAACCTTAATCTTTTTATCACTCCCTTATATATGAAGCTATATGTAGTATTACAATTAATCAACACAAATAAAGGAGTATCAAAGAAGAGCAACTGACTGGTAACTACGTGTGGAATGGCTTCTGTGTGATCTCACCTTATAATAAATATTCTAGCTTTGCCTTTTACTTCTAATGTACCAGTACCTTTTTTAAGTGCACTAGCACCATCTTTAGTAGCTTTACCACCTTTACCAATTGAACCAATAACACCTTTACTTGACCCTGCTTTACCATTATATGGTCTAATTTCTCTTGTGGATGGACATTCAGATAGTTTATGTACTGGATGACGATATCTAAAACATACATTTGCCCTTGAGGTACTCTCTTGGAAGCCTCCTATTATAGGCCTTACACATATATAACTTCACTCTTTGTTTCTTCTTTTTGAAGGGTTTCTTCAACAAAACTAATTTCTTACTTTTATCTCTACCTCTGTCTGAACCTCCCTTTATTGATCTGGAGAAAACACCTATCATTTGTAAATAAACCTTAGATCTTAGAGTTCTTCCCAGCCTCACTAAACCTCTATAAGGGAAAAGATCATGTTATCACATTTTAGGTAATGACAAGGTGTAATTCATGAACAAACTTTTACACCTTACCCAACTCAACATCTACCATGCCTAGAACAAATCTTGCTAGGTCATTAAATCAGATTATATATTTTTTGACTAATTCGACCCCTAGGTCGACTCTATAAACTCTTAGGCTCTAGCATGCACCATATTAGTACTATGGTACTCTTCATCAAAAATATCTAAAACTTAACCTAAGATAGACTTTCCTCATCCATCAATGTCCTCGTGAGGTTCCACTACGCCATCGCATCACCTCCAAGTATATGGACGACATACTGAAATCTCTCCTTATTTGATATGAAAAATAAACCCATGACACTTTTTATAGTCTCGACCACTCTTTTGCTACTATTAGAACTTTAG
>JAJEJH010001304.1:0-15000 GCA_026122585.1 Anacardium occidentale | reverse complement strand
ATAAATCTAATATCTAATCAAGTAAACACATATACACAAAAACCCCTTATCTTAATCAGCTATATTTTCCCAAACACATTTCCTCCATTTATTATATCATCTTAATATAGCAAACATCATAAGAACAAGCAAAACATGGTTATATGAATAAAACACTTAATTGACCCAAAGAAAATAAGTCAAGAAACACTTACCTCTAGCCATTTCAACTCTATCTCTCTCTCTAGCTTGGTTTCCTTCCTTGGGTTGCTATACAATTACTGCTAATTCTTGTTCTTTTTTAAGGTAGAGATTGTTTAAAAGGTAAGAAGAAAATTCTAGAATTAAATATGATAACTTAAATGAAAATGCTTTAAATGTATGGCGGTAGAAATGGAAAAGCACACTCATGGTTATGCTTATCGTAAGCGTACGATCATGTGTTCTAAGAAATTCAGTTTCCCTACTTCTTACCTCATGCATGAAAAGAAACACTCTTGGAAAAGGGTTCATATGCACAAGTCTCATAAGCTACTAAAGCACTATTTTACCCTTATAACTCATTCAACCACCTTTCTTATTCTAAAATCCCATTCTTAACTTAGATCTCTAATCTAGAGGACAATTCTTGCCTTACATGCTATGCTTGGAATACTGTTCTAAGGAAACCTATCTATATGCCACATATAGCTTGTAAATATCTATCTTACCCTTGAATCCTCTTAAATCTATTTTCTATTATAAAATCTCACTTTTAACCTTGATTTTCAACCTAAAAGACCCTTTCAAGCTTAGGATCTTATAACCTATTTCAGTACCTTAGTAAGATTTGTTCTAAGAGTAGTAGATTTAGAGTTAGGTATGGTGTAAAAGTTTGTTCATGGTTTGCATCCTGCCATTGCTAGGATTTGATAGAACTGGTAAGGTTAAATTTGTTCTTGGGCCTAATGTTCAGAAAGAGTTATAGCATGAGTTCGGTAGAAAAGAGATTGAGGTTAAGATAGTTAGATTCTCTAGGTTTAAGCTAGTGTCCACATTGTTAAATGATATTGGAGCCCGACCAATAACTGATGATTGGGTTTAGAGGATGGTTTAGAGGGTCACTAAGGAGGTAGTACCTAATTATAAGATTAGAGACATAATTCTAAGGTTTAGAGGTAGAGTTTGTATGTTGGAAGATATAGACAAAGGATTTTGGTTAAGGCTCATAGTAAAGTTTATGTAATATATCCAAGTAGTACCAAGATGTATCAAGATCTCAAGAGACATTTTTGGTGGTTAGGTATGAAGAGAGATATAGTTGATTTTATAACCAGATGTTTAACTTATCAACAAGTCAAGGTAAAGCACTAAAGGCCCTTTGGGTTATTCCAATTATTAAGTATACTTAAGTGGAAATGAAAAAGCATTTCCATGGATTTTATCTTAGGTCTTCCTAGAGTTTCATGGGGTTTTAATAGTGTTTGGATTATTATAGATAGATTGAGTAAATCTATTCACTTTTTACTTATCAGAGAGAGGATAAATATAGATCAATTAGGTCAATTATAGGTTAAAAAGATGGTCAGACTTTATAGGGTTTCAAGATTTATTGTATCAGACAGAAATTTAAGATTTTTATGATCATTTTAGGGTAGTTACAGAGAGCTTTAGGGACTAGATTTTATTTTAGTTTAGCATATCACCTTCTGATAAATGATCAGACTAAAAAGGTGAATCAAATTTTAGAATACATGTTAAAGGCTTATTGTATGGATTTTCAAACCAGTTAGGCTAAGTTATTACTTTATAGAGTTTACTTATAATAACAATTATCAGTTTTTAATTCAGATGACACCATTTGAGTATCTATATTGTAGGAGGTGTAAATCTCCATTGCACTTGAATGACATTGGAGAAAGAGACCTTTAGAGACTATAATAGGGCCAAAGATGACTTAAATGATGATAGATCATATCAAAATGATTAAACAAAGGATGAGACAAGCCTAGAATTACCAAAAGAGTTAAATTGATCGAAAGCATAAGGAGATTGAGTTTGAAGTAGGAGACAAGGTATTTATGAGAGTTGATCCTTATAAGTATGTTCTGAGGTTTGATAAGGCAAGTTGTCTCTCTAATTTATTAGTCCTCATAAGACATTGCAAAGAGTGAGCAGAATGGCTTATAAATTAGTTATACCACTAGGCAAGGACAAAATTCATAACATCTTTCATGTATCATAATTGAGAAAGTATGTTGGGGATCCTTCTCATGTTTTAGAGATTTAGGATATAAATCTAGCAAATGATTTAAATTATCAGGAAAGGCCAGTTTAGACTGTAACGTTAAAGTCTTTAAGAGTAAAGAGATACCTTTATTTAAGGTGATCTGAAACCACAACCCTAAGTCATACAAATAGATGTCAAAATGGCACTCTAATGGTTTTCCAAAGTCTATTAGTGATTAAGGTTAAATTTATACAAGATTAGACCAATTTTCAAGTAAAAAACAACCTCTAATTCAAGCAAGTTCCATTCCAAACTTTTTGATAATTTTATTCAACTTCCAACACATCAATATTCCACTCAATAATCCTCATTCATCCAACAAAATGAAAAGTAGGAAGATGAAGTTCTGAACACAACATAAATGGAATACTTACTTAATAAACAAAAGTGTAAGATATTGAGCCTTAAGTTTAAAAGGAAGAAGATCCACCAACTTGAGATCGATTCAAGCTTAAAAAACCTTTAATACAAGTTTAAAAGATATTCCACCTACTTGTTTCAAAACTCACCCACTTGAATCTTTAGCACCAATCGTCTCTTGCAAATAGATTGGAAAACGAAAATAAGAATTCACAAGGGTAAACAAACTTAAAATAATCAAAGGAAAATTTCAATTTTCATTCAATGAAAAGCTAATTACAATGAGTTTAGGTTGCCTTTTATAGGCAAGCTACAACCTTGGTTAAAACTAATCGTAGTTACCTAAATTTGTAATACAATTACTTTAACTAAAATAATAAGAAAGATAAAATATAATAAGGCTTAAAGTTAACTAAATGCTAATCACAATGCATAATAAAAAATATAGACATATTAAAAAAATGCCATAACTTGCATGCTTGCCATTTAATTTGATCTTTTATTAGGTTGTTCAAATTTGATCTGAACGGTTAATGACATTTAAATTCTCACTAAAATGCTTTAGAAATTTGAAAATATCAAAGTTGGTGCATTAGCTAAATTTTGGAAGCAAAAGCATGCAATAAATGCTCAAAAAAGCCAAAAAGTTACAAAAAGGTAAAAGGTGAGCACTACGGTGCCATGTTATAACATGCTAGGTACTGGAGTGCGCATGTAAGTATAGGGCACACAGGTGCTAGGAGCAAGTAAGCATTTACTTACACAATAGTGCATCATGAGCACACGCATATAGGTGTGTATGAGCATGGCCCATTGTGCATGTAAGCATGCGCACAGAGTAAAAACATGCATTCGAGGCACAAACGAGCAAGAGTACGGGTGTGCGCCTACGCTACTTTAGTTCCTTGCTCAATTTCGCCTTAATTCTCATCCAAATTGATTTTTGTTTTTTCCATTAGCTTCGTATGAAACCATTTGATGAATTTTGACTCTTTTATGTGTTGTTTTTTAATTTTACAAACCACGACATGATCCAAAGGCTTGAGGGAAAGTTATGCAGGATGGTCTAAAAGTTTTTTCAAATGCTTTGAAAGGTACTTTGGAGTCACCAAGACATCGATCGATGATGATATTTCTGAAATCATAATTAAATTCAGATTTGAATTCATATAATAAGGTATTATAGAGGATTCTGAGGCTTGAGGAAGCTACTTAGGATATAAAGTCTAAAATCATGAATAGACACCTAGAATTATTCAAGGATGAAATTTTTATTAGGAAGGGAGATGTAATATCCTAAGGTTAGAACGGTCATTTTAAACTAGAAATCAGGATCAAAAGTGAGATTTTATGATGGATAATAAAGTTTTGAGAGGGTTTAAAGGGTGAAATAGTCATTTAAGAGCTATAAGTGGCATTTGCATAAGTCTCCCTAAGAGATTATTCCATGCACAATATAGGAGAAGAAAATATGAGATTTCCTTAACACACAACCGTATGCCTTATGATGCGATCGTGTGTCACAATTTGTGCAGCAATATATAAGCAGCCACATTTTCATCCTTATCTTATGATTAGGTCACCCTATTTCCTTTTCCTTTTCAGAGAACCCCAGACTAGTAGTGGTAAGAGAGTAACCTATAGCAATAAACCCAAATAGAGAGCAAGAATCAACTAGAAAATAAGATTTAGCAGCCATGGAAAAAAGTTAGTATTTTCTTACCTCTTTACCCTATTTCATAACATGTGTTCTTGTTTGATTGGGTTGTAATGATGTTTGTTTTATCCTTGATGTTTGATTAGCATGTTTAAGTGTTAAGATAATGATTTAAAAGCATATGTTAGAGTTATTGTTAAGAAAACTTGATATATGTATATATGTCTTCTTATGCTTTCATTAAGGGATTAAGTGAGTTTGATATGTTTTGATGAAATTAATGAAATAAGCATGTGCTTAATTAATGTATTAAGCCTATGAAACTGATTGAGTGAGCTTAGATGTGTATTAGATGGGATTGATATAAGTTTTTTCAGTGCAATATTATAAAAATAGAGCCATATGCATGACCATGTGCTTACAAGTACACATTTATATAGTAGCATTTTTTATAATGCCATGATCATGTAAGCTAGCTTTATGTACTAAATAAAGTCATGGAACACGATCATGCATATAAGGTTACAACCATGTGCTAATACCAAATATACATAACTGTGTGAGCAAAACATGGCAGTGTTAAATGAGAAGTTTACATGTATATACAAAGCAAAGAGTACGAGCATGTGTAATCATGCACGATCATGCATCTCATGTTGCACGACCATACAATAAGCAAAATTTACATAATGAAATATGGCACATTAGTAAGCCATTCTAACACATTTCGAACTTCAAAATAAGAAGAGAAAATAAAATATCATGCATAAGTAGCATTATATAACATGCATGCTAACAGTGTATTCAGAAAGGGATCCAAGGATCCATATACGTATTTTAAATAGTAAAAAAGTATGATATTCCAAACATCATTTTAAAGGTAGATATAAGGGGAGACTTGTGAGTTTGCACACTTGTTAGAGAGGAAAACTAACGTCCATTGAAGAGAACATAGATACTAACTAAGCTTGTTTGAAAGAGTATTAGTTGTGTATTAATAGTTTTCAATAGGATTGAACTCACACAGCTAAGGTGTCGAGTCCTTGTATTCATCAGTCTAATTAGCACAATAGCTAATTTCAAATACAATACTTTTAGATGTAGCTTATATATATATATAGGATCTTCAAATCATAACTATTATTTTTAAATGGTATTTTCAGAAAAAGCAGGCCTAAGGGTAGATTTACACTTTTTAGTATCAACATGATTTCAATGTATTTCATATCATATCATACATAGAATTACACAAGGATAAACAAATATTTAAATACAAAAATGAGTCAAACACTAGAAACCTAATAGTATATAAAATGAAGAAATACCAAGCCAAAAACATTGTGACAAGTCATAATGATTTTAATGAAACAGAAACCTGCTTGTGGGTAGAGATAAGAAATGGTTACTGAATAATATATCACTCACTCTATGTATTTTCCTTCATTACAAGTCAGTGATCATTTTGGATCTGAGCTAGATATAAGGTGGATGAGGTTTTATGATATAGTTTTGATAACAAATAGCATGTTGGGGGCTTGCATGCTTTGTATACTTCATATATATATATATATATATATATATATATATATATATATCCATTTACATGCATATACTATGTATAGTTTATTTATGAAAGATCAATGAATAATGTTTTTTAACATGTATATAGTATTTTCTAGATATTATCATTATTCATATGTTTAAAGCTTTCGTTTTCATGTTTTCAATTTAGTGTTTATGGGATTCCTGCTATATATTACTGATGATGATTTTCAAAGAAAAAAAATCAAGGAGAATATGTATATAATCATTGTGGTAGCATAGTGATGTATGACAAAGACTCATACAATTGGTAGTATTAGAGCAAGTTAACTATCAAAACAGATTTGAGCCATATTTTAAAAAAAATGTGTCTTGAAATTTTATTATTCAAATTTGTATAGGTAAAGAGCTAATGTATCCCAACAACTAATACCCGTATTCCCTCTGTGTAAGTATAGTAATATGAGATCTAATATTATTTTCAGATTTAGCCCCTTTTTTATATTTATAATTTTCTAAATAAGAGATCCTATTTGCCTAGGTTCATTGACAAGAAAGGTTGTACATCATAAAGACCTATGGGTATGAGTAAAAGTAGGAGATCTCACTACTTTCGAGTATTTCTCAAACCTGAGGAAGTAAGGTAGATTATTAGAGAGGTAATGAAAGAGGGATTCCAATAGGCAACCCAAAGGGATATTTATGAGCTAGTAAAAGATAAAGCCTATCAGGGGCTAGAGAAAGGACATTATGGGCCCGTAGCAGGACGTATGCTAAGACTGGCTAAAGATAGTTATCAAATGTCAGAGTTAGGTTATTAGTTAGACTAGAGTTTAAGTACAAAGACTACAGGTACCATGGGTGCATTGGTTGCCTAAATTTAGTGGGTCTAGAGATTCAATAGTAACAAAAGAGTGGGTAGAGGCCATTGAGAGTGTTATGAGTCTATTTATCATGACAGATAAAAAAAAAGTCCAGTATACAATTGATATGCTCAAAGGTGACATAAGGATATGATAAAGCCTCATAAGAACATTCATTAATGAAGGGAGTTTATCATAGGTAAATTTTAAATGATTGTTTAATGAGGAGTACCATAGTGTTAACATGGTTTATGCTAAGACTCAAGAGTTCATAAAGTTAACTTAAGGGTTGAGTTTGATTAAAGAGTATGCAACCCATTTCAATGCCTTAGTGAGATTTATTCTAAGACTGGTTGGGTCAGAGTTAGGTAAGCTATAAAAGTTTGTTTATAGTTTGTATGCCATTATTACCAAGGATGTGATAACGGGATCTACTCCTCCTCAAAGGTTTAGTGAGGCTTTAAGAAGAAGCTTGAGGTCAGTGGTCTATCTACAAAAGATGGGTATGTTTCCTAGACCAGGTGAAGAGAAGAAAATAAGGGTAAGAAGCTAGTTCAGTTGAAGAATCTCTTTAGAGAAAGTAAGAAGTAAATAGTTGATTTGCCTATGTATGGGACATATGGCAAGAGAGATCTTGATGAGTGTTTAGTGGGGAGGAATATGTTTTAGATGTCATTAGTTAGGGCATAAATTGTCTGAGTGTCCATTTAGAAGAGGTGTTGGGCTATCTAGTGATAGAACAAAGCCAAGTAAAAGTATAATTGCTCTAATTAGGGAAGACAGTAATTCAGCTAAAGGTGGAATGATGTACCTAGGGGTAGTACCACTACTTTAAGAGGAGGAAGTAGAGCTCGAGTTTACGTAGTTCACTAGGAATAGGCTGATGTGATTTCTTATGCAGTTACTGATTAGATTCTCTTTTTTAATACTCTGTTATTTATATTGATTAACTGTAGTACCATATATAGCTTCATTTCTAGAGAAGTGGTAGAGAGATTAGATGCAACATCCCAAGATTAGAAATGCCTTTTTGGCTAGATATTGGGGTTAGATGTGAGAATTAGTGATATATTTGAAGTTAAAAGAGTTTAAGGGTGAGATAGTGAGTTTTCAGAGTTAGTGTGGCCTACGCATGATTCTCCTTAGGAGGTTTCTTTCATACAAAGAGTGAAAAATGAAGTTTCTTAATTTTCTCTCATACACTCCCATGCATGCTTGTAGAAGGAAAAAAATAGCAATTTTTAAGTATTTCTCACCTGTCCTTATCCATTTTCATCCAAAGTTTCCTTTTATTTTCAAAGAATCCCAACCTTAGAGGTGTGGTTTAGCGGCAAGAAGCTCCCAATCCGACAAGAGAGTAAAAGATTTAGTTAGAAGAAGAGATTAGAGTAGCCATAACAAAATGTAAGTATTTCCTTGCCTCTTCCTTAAGTTTCCTAACATGTGTTTGCTAACGGATGAGGTATGTTTGTGTTTCCAACATGCTTTATGATTTGTATGATCTGATTATATGTTGATATGATAAGGATGAAGTGATTATGATGATAGTTCCTGCCTATGGATATGCTTGGTGTATGTATGTGTGTGATTATGTGTTTAGAGGGTGTTTTGATGCTTCATTTTGATGTTATATGTTATTGATGGAATTAGTAAATGTTTATGTGTTGTTTGAAGTGTTAGAAATGAATGGAATGAGTTAATTGCAGATTTGTTAAGTTTTGGATGAGGTTTTGCAAGTTTCAGGCATGAGTTCTAAAACAGAGCAGGACGCACGCCCATGCACCCGTAAACCCAAGCTCGTATGCCCTTACTATTGTAGGGTCATGCCCGTGTGCATAATTTGTGCACGACTATAATTAAGAAGGTCACGACCGTATGCCTGAAGGTCATGACCATGCTTAGGCAATAATGAAGAAAATAAAGCAAACACTCTAGAACCTAGCACGACCGAGCTGCATTATTGGCACACGACCCATGCATCTTTATGGACGCCCGTGCATCCCTGTATGCATACCCGTGCACAAGTAGAAACTTAAGAAAATGAATTAAAAATGAAGAATAAAACATGGGGAACCTTTATAACAGCTGTAAAACATCATATAAGGATAAAATAAGATAATATAATACATCATAAGCATATCATAGCATGACATGCCAAACAGTATTTTCAGAAAACGAATCAAAGGATCCGTTTGCATTAGCTTTCAGTATTCAAAGTCCGATATTCAGGTCAATTAATAAGGGTGAACTCGATAGGACATTTGTGGGATTTCAACTTTCTGATTGTAGTCAAATTGTTTCAGTTTCAACTTACTGGTCCAAGGACTAGTATGTTATATATTTTAGTTTACTGGTATTTCACTGCTCTGATTCAACCCACATAGCCAAGATGTCGAATCCTTGTGTTCATATGTCTGATCAATACAACAGGTATCTTCAGATACACAGATCTTTACAGATATTTATAGATAAACTAGTAATGATTTTCAAAAATTTGGCCCAAGGGTCCATAACATATTTTAGCATGGCTTTGTACCATTATATTCATTTCATAGTATGAATTACCATTTTAGTTCACATAATGATACCTAGTTATATTCAAAGTAAAAAGTAAAGAAACATAAACAGTTAAGCTAAGCTCAGGTATGTATTCAGTTTGGTAGCATGTTTGGGCTTGAGGGAAATAGGAAATGTTTACTGAGTGATTTTTTCACTCACTATTTTCCTTTTTTCTTTTCTTGCAGGTATGTAGTGGTTTTTGTTGAGGCTTGGGTGAACTGTGGCTGAAGGGAGAAGGCTCTAGTTTTATGACTCTTCAGATAGCTTAGTGGGATTGTCTTGTGCATGCAAGTTTTTCAAAAAATTATATACAGTTGCATGTACATGTTTTCATATGTTACAAGTGTATATACATATGTACATATAAGAATAACTTAATATAAGTTTTTTGAAACCCACTATTGAATGGTAAAGTGTTTTTAGCTTCCGTTTGCATATGTTTTTTTTCAGTTAGCAGTTTTTCGTAGGATTCCTACTGTGTATATCAACCTTTAGTATTTTTCTTAATATTAAATAAATAAATAGCTTCTTATTTGTATAAATAACACAGTAACCAGTAACAATGGTATATTCATCAACAGGTCCTACATTAGGGTTGGTATGGCTAACACGATTATTTACAAGGAAATGTTAGATAAGGGTATAGTGATTAGTGATCAAGTATTATTGGATTAAGAGATAATGATCATGGGTAAGAGATTAAAGATAAACTTGATCACGTTGAAGTTGGCCAATTTTGACATGATTTTAGGTATGAATTTTTTGGGTAGATATGGTGCAAAGATAAATTATAAGAGGAGAAATATTAGATTATAGCAAGGCTCTGATCAATTCATGTTTAGAGAAGGTAAAGTAAAGAGTATGCTCATCTTATGTGTTAAGGCAAAGAAGTTACTAAGTAAAGGCTATGTAGGATACATGACCAATATGATATGTAAGAGTTTGTTTGGGCATAGTATCAAACAAGTATCAATAGTAAAAGAGTTTTCAAACATGTTTCCTGATGAGTTACTAAGGTTACCTCTAGAAAGAGAGTTAGAATTTAGTATTGAGTTAATTCCTAGTATGACTCTATTCTAATACCCCATATCAAGTAGCTTAAATAGAGCTTCAAGAGTAAAAAAGGTAGCTTTAAGCGACCATGTATCTTTATGCACGATTGTGTGTCTTATGTTGCTTCAGCATGCACAAAGGCAAAATGTACAAAGTAGATTACTAAACATTCCTAAGTTATTTTAATACATACAAAACTTACTAATGTCAAGAAAAAACGAGATATCATGCATGATTAGCATAAAATACCATGACATGTCATATTAGTGCTTTTAAAAATAATCTAAGGATCTAATAATATGTTTTAAAACAGAAAATATATAATGTTCTAGACATCTTTTAGGGGTAGATATGAGGGGACACTTGTAAGTTCGTATGCCCGTTATAGAGGGAAACTAACATTTGTTGAGAGACATGGTTATTGACTAAGTTCGTTAAATAAAGTGTTGGTCGTGTATCAATAGATTTTAGTTGGATTAAACTTACATAGTCAGGGCATCAAATCTTTGTATTTATTAGTTAGGTTAACATAGTAATTATTTTCAGATACAATATTTTCAGATGCAACTTTTATATGTATACTATATGTATATATTTAGGATCCTCAGATCATAACTACTATTTTGAGAAAGTGTTTTAGAAAAGCAAGCCCAAGGGCAAATATTTATGATTTTTAGTATTGACATGACATTAGCCTATTCATATCATATCATACATAACATTTCATGAGAATCGGCACCAGATAAAGACAAAGATATAATAGACAATACACGTATTACAAAAAAGAGAACGAAGAAATACTAAGTTAAATATAGTATGACAAGTCACGAAAAGAAACTAAAATAGAAATCTACTTGTGGTTAGAGGTAAGAAATGCTTATTGAAGGATTTATCACTCACTTTTTTATGTTTCCTTTCTTTGCAGATTAATGATCCTTTTAAGTTGAGTTGGATATATGAGGGCTGTGAGTTTTGGGATACTATTATGGCGTAGATAGCATATTGGTGGCTCGCATGCTTTGTAAAGTTTCCACTCATGTATATGTACACAGTTTATATGTATATACTATATATAGTTTATAGGTACTATATATACAATATACTTTATAAAATATGATACTTGATGATTTTCAACATACATATAGTATTTTCTATATATCATTACCATTATTCTATAGCTTCCGCTTACATATTTTAATAATGTTTGTGGGATTTTTATTATATCTTTCTAATAGTAACATCTAGTGGGAAAAAAAATTATAGTGGTACAGTGATATATGAACTCCTACACAAAATACTAAAAAACACTTTAAACAGCATCACGTTGTAGCACTGCACCACAGCACATAGTCATTGTTTGCTACAGGAAATTCTTACTAAGTACGTTACGGCCTAGTGTTACAGCTTGGAATGTCTTCTACACTTGCATTATAGCCTAACACTACAACATGTAGTTTTTGCGTTCTTTTTAATAGACGTCTTCCTTCCTCTTGTGCTATGGCATGGCATCACAACGCTTAAGCTCTAGAGTGCTGACACAGCCTACGTCATAGCGTCAAGGTTAAGTTGTGATCCTTACTTCAGTCATGATTTTTTTGTCTCGAGCAAACTCTTTTATCATCATTTTTGCTCGAAATCATGCAATAATCCTACAAAACTTAACAAACACCATGTGATCTCGCATTTATTCAAATCAAGGGCAAAATTATAAAATTTCACTTGAAATAATCTAAAATTACATATAAATTATGTGTTTGCCCAACACTCATCATAGGCTATCATGAAGTATCTTTAAAGTTGTCACCCAAGGATTGCACTAAGAAAAAGTGCACATAGATTAAGATGGATAACTCTTTGGATTCCTTACTAAGGACTCAAACCATCCTCATTTGTCTAATAAAAGGGTTTAAAGAGTTAGATGCAATAGTGGAAATGTGTTAGACACCCATGTTGCCTAACCTGAAGGCTGGCCTTCGTTAAGGTAGTTAGTTCTAAAATGTTTACCAAATTATCAAGATTTCAATAGTAGACCTTGGTATATGTCACTGTACTGCTATGTTTATATAAACACATAGTAATATATATTATTTTCCCATAAACCATTATCAGTAACATATAACAAGAATCCTTATAAGATAACTGTTTTTCTAAAAATCATGCATTATACGAAAGCTATAATTATAATGTGATGGCATAATAAAACCCACTGCGCAATATTTTGATAAAACTCATACTATAGTATTATATAATATTAATGTTTGAAAGCATACATATATGATATTATACGTTCCATGCATAAGTAACACAAAACATACGAGCCAACATGCTATCTGTTGAAAACTAACAAACTATATATATATATATATATATATATATATATATAAATGCATATAATTTGATATAGAATCATATACGTGAAAACCTACTCAATTGTATCCTACTCTTTAGTCATCTTATGCTTCAACTCAACTCTCCAAAACACTAACCTGTAAAGAAAGGAAACTAAGGGGAATAAGTGACAAGTCACTTAGTAAGTATCTCCTAACTCTGTTTTCAGGTAAGCTTTAAGCTTTATAACCCAACTAGCTAACTACAAACAAGGGAAACTTAACCAAGTTTTTGATAGCCTAATAGCTTATTTTATCTTAGCTTCTCTTACTCCTTAAACTCTACTTTATACTTTGTCTTAAGTACGTATATGAGTATACGTATACAACATATTATGAAAATGATCTATGGGTATATAACTTGTAGGACCCGCCGCCACGAGTACCCCTGCTGCTGAATACTGAGAGGGCTATTTATTAATAATCTAAAAATATGGGTACCCGCGACGGGAATCCTACGAAAATAAATAAAAACTTCTGAAACCTGCTATACATTCAAAGTACAAATGCGGAAGCTGAAACTGGAATACATCAACTGAAATATACATGTTGTTCTATACAATGGGCCCATTGGCCTATATCATACATAAATACATAAACTGTTCATCTGAATACATAAACATTTACATACGACCATACAGGCCCGAAACTGAAAACTGTACAAACTGAGATCGCGGTGTAGGCCCTCTCCTGTCAGCCTCAATCCAATCGCTCTTCGGGAACAGTACAACCACCTGAAAAGGATGGAAGAAGGAGGGGGGATGAGTGATAAAGATCACCTAGTAAGCGCTCCTTACTTCCCTCAAAACCCAAGCAAGCACAACAATCACAATAATCAAACATACTTGGGTCTCGGCCCTAATCATACATCTATGCGCTTGTTGGAATCTGAAACAGTTATTTTGAATATCTGATTCATTTACTGATATCAATATTATTCATGTCATGATGTGTATGTCATGTCATGCTACTGAAATATCCCATGGATGCATGCATCTGAATCTCTATCTGAATGTACCCGAAGGTACTTGCTGTGCTGATCAGACTGGTGAACACAGGGATTCGGTATCCTAGCCATGTGAGCTGAACAGTCTAGCTACTAGCTAGAGAACTGAATCTGAATACTGCTGCCTGATCTGACTGGTGTCAGATGGTAAAATCTGAATGTTGTTGAATATTCTGACTGGTGTCAAAAACTGAATCTGAAATACTGTTGAGCATTCTAACTGGTGTCAGAAGGCTGAATCCCACAGATGCCCCCTCGTGTTCCACCTATACGCTTACCCATATATCGGGTTCTGAACACTGAATACTGCTAAATTCGGATCCCCTTGATCCTCTCTGAAGCTACATGTCATACCATGATATGCATATGCAGCTTAATTATTTGAATTCATGCTCATCTGATGTTTATCTGAAGCAATGTAGCCATTATTCTGAATTTGCATGCTTTATTTCTCATTTAATAATCATTTTCTGAAAATCTGCAGGTGCACGAACGTGCGGGAAAAGTACACGGAAGTGAGCCTGGACGCACGGGGCCATGCGCTGGTCGTGTGCCTAACCGTGCAAGCTACTGAAATTTCTGGAAAACTTTTCATTGAAAGCGCATGCACGGGCGTGCGTCTGCGGACACAAGGGCGTGCATGTGTATTTTTTGGCCGTGCACACGGCATGCACACGGGCGTGCATATGGAAAAACAAAGACTTACGGCCGTGCCATACGGGCGCATGGCCATGCGTTTTGTTCTTCAACAAGAGCACCGCCGAAAATTGCACAAAATCCACAACCAAAGCAACACCAATTATAAACTTACTTCAATCACATGCTCACAGCACCTCAACTAACACCAATTAAGTCTCAAACGCAACATGCATCAAGCATTCAAGAATTCACCATGGAAGCAAGTTCTTTCTCTCACTAAAGCATGATCAAATCAACATGCAAGGATCAAGGATGACAAAAATCAACATTTCACACATCAACCATCATCATATAACATGTATAACATTCATCCAAGCATCACATCTCATCAAACATGCTGGGAAATTGCGAGAAGAAGTGAAAGAACATTTACCTCGCGCCATTGCTTCTGAAAACTTCTCAAACAACTAATCTCTTTGCTCTCTCACCGGATTGGGAGCAACTTGCTGCTGGTTCTCTTCTCTAATGATGGGAGGAACTGAAAAGGAAGAGAGAAATTTGGCTGAAATGAAATGGGTGAGAAAAGAACAACATAACTCTCGGCTCCACTTATATACTAGGCAACGCACGGTCGTGCATCAAGGGTGCACGGGCGTGCACAAGGGAAAATGAGTATTATTCATTTT
>JAJEJH010001303.1:0-32067 GCA_026122585.1 Anacardium occidentale | reverse complement strand
AGCAATCAACATATAATCATCATCTCATCATCATATACACATGCAAGCATAGCATCTCAAGCTGGGAATGGAAACACACGTTTCCATCCACGCCAAACAAGTTGGGAAACTGAAAGAGAGAGTAAGAAACACTTACCTCTCGACATGGCTGCTGGAAGCTTATACTCAAGCTATTCTCTCTGATCTCTGACTGGATTGGGAGCTACTGGAAGCTGGATATCACGCCTAGGGCTGGGAGCTGCTGAAATGGAGAAGAAAACTGGCTGAAATGGGAGAGAATAATGAAATAACTCCCGCCTCTCTCTCTCTTTAATCCCACCTGCACGGGCGTGCAGGCTTGGTGCACGGGAGTGCGCCTGAGAAAATGGATAAAATCCATTTCCCGCGCTTCGCATGATTAAAACCTCCCTAAAGGCATCATACGAAGGCTACACAACTCTGGAAAATTACCAACTCACCCCTAAATTCTGCTGAACTCCCAATCTATCTCTGAATTCTATTTCTAACCCCAAAACTCTACCCCTAAGAGCTTTTCTAAAACTGGGATGCTACATATCATAGGGGCTGAGAGAAGGAGATGATTGTCGACTAGGATCCAGTTTTCAATTGTTACAGCATCCTTATGATTTGCATGCTTTTCCAGTTTTATATGTGCATGTGATTATACAGTATATGTACATGTATGACACGTATTTTGTATATATATATATTCTCAGTATATAACAGAATGTTTTAGGCCATATTAACTATTTCTTTCATCCTGGTTTTTCCTGTTGTCGTATTTTAGCTCAGTTTAGATATTTTTACTGTATATTATTGGGTATAGGAATTATTTTGAATAAAATTATATTCTTATTAATTATGAAATAGAAAACAGTGATATATAGTAGAAGTGTCTACATGTTCTGCACTCTGCCCTTTCCAAATACAAACTAATCAGGGTCTAATTACAATATGACTTTTTTTCTCTTATAATCAATCTCTGCTCCATATTTATCTAGGAAATTCATACCGAAGATCATGTCCAAGTCTACTAACTCTATTATGATCAGTTTTATCCTTAATCATCTACCTAGAATCTCTATCTCTTAATTTAGTAACACTCTATCACTCATCACTATACCTTTACTTGATAACTTCATATTGATACTCCTATCTACTACATTAGAGTCTAAACCCAATCTCTCTATTGCCCCTTTAAAAATAAAGTTATGTATGGCACTATAGTTTATCAATACAAATACAAAGAGTATCATGAAATAGTAATTGATCAGTCAAGTGTACGAGATAACCTCTACTTGCTCTTGTCAAACTGTATAAACCCAGGTTCTACTATCTTCTAAGGTATCTACACCTCATCCCAATACACCAGTACCACTTCTGCTAGGCCTTAACTCTACCTTTGGATGAACTAGCTCTGTCTCTATTAAGGCTATTACCACCTTTAAATGGCCTAATACCCCCCAAGTAGGGTATTCAAAAATCTTATGTCTTAGTTAATGACATCTGAAACAAATATTCCACCCTGCCAAACACTTCTCTAGGTATCTTAAACCATATCTAATACACACTAGTAGTTGAGACTAAGCTTTCTATCTTTTGTCTCCCTTATTAATCTTCTTTTATTGTTATATCAGCCTCTTGTCTTTGTTTCTGCCTATCTCAAATGATTTGGTGAACATACTCATCCTTTAAAGGCACACATTTGACCTCAACATGCTTCCCAAGGCCTCACCAAGTCTCTAAAAAAGAATGACTCCAATCATCATATCTTGAGCAATAGTAAGATATAAAACATGAACAAACTTTTGTATCTTATCAATATCTGATCTAGTTAAACCCAGTACAAACCATGCTAAAGCATTAAATTGGGTTATATACTCCTTAACTACACTTAACCCTTAAGTTAGCTCGATGAACTGTTATGGTCTAATGTATACCATGTTAGTGCTCTTATAGTCTTTATCAAATAACCTTTTGAACTTTGCCCATGTCAAACTTTTCTCACTTACATGTGTCTTTATAAGGTTCCACCACATCCTCATATCACCTTTATACATATATACTATATGTCTGACTCTCTCTTTGTCTATCATGGTAAATAACCCTATGATGCTCTTTATAGCCTTTATCTATTCCTCTATCACTGCAAGATCTTTGGACCCATTGAATCTAGGAGGTTGATGATTGGGGGACTATATATGGGGTGTAGTCTCTCTATAACATTGACGTTTATCAACTTTGACCATATGTTCTACCTTGGATATCAACCACCATATGCTCTACCTTGGATATCAACCTATCTCTAGTATTTATGAACTATCTCTCACTAACTTCAAGTATCAACCTCTTACTAGCTCTCTTCTTATCGACTTACCTATTACCAGCTTCTGATAACCGTTTCTTTCTGGATCTCATCTTGTCGGCCTCTAAACATCTCTCATGACATCTCTAATTATCTCTTTAACATCCCTAACCCTCAAAAACACTCAAAAGTTTTAAGATCTTCTTTTATCACTCTCTAGTCTCATGGAGGCACTACTCTCATCTTCTATGAATCTAAGTAGATGTGGTCTCATATCTAGTATTACATGAAACAAAAGGGGTTAAAATATGAAAATTATACTTAATTACATACTATTATACTTATACTAAGGGGTACCACAAGCTATGGTTGTTGGAATACGTTGACTCTAGATTTATACAATTTTAAAAATGATGTATTTTGAAAACACCTTTTTGAAAAATATGGCTATGATCTGGTCTCATACCACCAAATTGTGAAGAAGGTTATTATATATTACTACTTACTATATTTATTTATTTATATAGGTATTATATTATATTTTTCTCCACTATTGAAAATCATCATCATTATTATTATATAGTTGAAATCCCACACAGACTTAGCTAAAAAATACATATGAGAAAGCTTTAAACATAAATATAGTAATATTATGTTGAAAACACTACACAATATATTGAAAACATCATATATTATTATTTTATAAAAAAATGTTGTACATGCTATACATATAAACTATACAAAATATACATGTATGAAATCTATACAATGCATGTGAGCCACCAAACATGCTATATGATTGAAATTGTATCCCCTTCATAACTATTTTGTACCCAACTCAACATCTAACTCATCTAACCTACAAGAGAAAGAAAACTTTGGAGAATAAATGATGAGTCATTCAGTAAGTTTTTTTATCTCTACCTATAACCAAGTTCCTATTTATTTAGCTTTTATGACTTGTCACACTTTTTTTTTTCTTTCTTAACTTAGAATCTTTTCTTTTCTATTGCATAATATGGTATCTTTGTTCTATGGTACTTATGACTAGTCATGAATCTTTATTTGATTTCATGTTTTATCCAATTTTTTTCATATTATTTGCATTTTTTTATTTTTGGTGCTGTTTGTATTTTGGTTCATGTCATGCTATATGTATCATGGTATGAAATATGTTGAAATCATGTTTTTACCTTTAGGCCTATTTTTTAAAAACATTTTTCTGAAAATAAATATTGTGATTCAAAAATCCTATAATGAGATAATAACTGAATTTTCTCTTTTAAATATAAAAATGTATCTGAAAAACTGTTGTGCTAATCAGATTGATGAATACAAAAATTTAAATAAAAATTTCTGGTCATATGAGTTGAATCATACTAGTAAAAATTAGTATGCTAAAAATATAAAAACACTGATACTCGATTAGTAAGCTAAAAATATAATCTCATAATTACCCCGTCGTATTCACTCCTAATATGATATCTAGAGTATCATATTTATATTTAAAAACATATATATGGATCACTAAATCTTTTTTTACGTAATTAGTTTCGGTATTCTATGTCATGTAATGTTTACCATGTATGATATATTATTATAATTATTCTATATTAGATTTCACATACTTGTATAAGCTTAGGTTTCTGATTCTGTAACTTTTACAAAGTGTACGGTCCTGCACCCTCATGACACATGCTTGTGCATTGGCATATAAGCGTGACTTTGTATTGCACGATCATACAAGACTAGTACATATATAAGACGGGGACCTTGCATACACAATCTTACTAAACTAGTGCAGGCATATGACCATAACCTTTCATGCACAGTCGTGCCCACAACAAATATCCAATTGTACATGTTTAGTATACACGACTATAAGACTTTAGAAATACGACTACATGGTCATGTGCTTGTGAGCACATGATTATATGTTATGCTCTACTTCTACAATACCATATTTAGAATTACGAATCCAGGCCTAAACCTAACCAAACTTCAATCAAGCTTATTCAAAAATTCATATATGAGTAACATACTACTTTACACATGTTTTCTTTATCAAATAGCATCAAATCTCAGCAAAGCATACACTTAATCCTTTAAACCATACATATACACACATATATATTTAGTATGTTCCTAAGCATATAAACTTCATGAATTCACTAATATTTCTTCATCTTATCATAAAATCATACTACTCAAACATAAAACATGCTTTACATATCAACCTATTTAAATACAGAGGAACACATACATATAAAACAGAGGAAAAAAGAAAGAAATTACTTGCCTTTGTCTAAGACTCCTTCTTTCTCTCTAACTTGATTTCATTCTATGGCTTGGTTAGCTGCTCCTAGTTGTTCTCTCTTAGCTCTTAGATTAGAGTTCTTTGAGTAGGTAAAGAAATTGGGTAAACAAACTTTATATGAAACGAAAGAAAAATCTACTTTATATATGACAACGAGAACTGTAAGGATGCACGGTTGTGTGTTCTAAGGATGCATGGTTGTGCTTCAAAGGAAATCTTAGATTTCCCACTTTTTTTATGTTACATATAGGAAAGTCTTCCAAGAAGACCCATGCACATGCCATACAAGCTTTTAAATGACTATTTTACTGTTAAACCCTCTCAACTCTATTTCTTATCATATAATATCACTTTTAACCCTAATTTTCATCTTAAAAAGATCATTCTAACCTCAAAATATTACAGTGAAGAGGAACATGATCAATGAATTATCGAAGTTAACTAAACAAATGATCACCAAAAAGGTTGAAAAGATCTTCGAAGAGAAAATAGAGACCATAATGGAAGGGTGCATACAAAAATCGATGCAATAAGAAAGCAAATGGAAAATGGTGAATCAAGTGAAGAAGGAAGAAATTGAGATAATTAGGCCTAAACAAATAATGACATATGAGCTGATACAATTTTCCAATATCAACATGCCACCTACAAGGGCTTTAGAAAAGCTAATGAGGATGAGCATAATATGACCATTGATGCCATGACCATAATCAAATCCATTCCTTACAAATTACAATCTAGTAGTCTATTATCAATACCATCAAGGTAATGGCCACTGTACATATGAATACGCCAAGCTAAGATAAAGAATCCAAGATCTCACTAAAAGATTGGATGACCATGAATGACATCTAAAACATAGGGCCATATGAGAATCTAGAAAGCATTTTGGGAGTTCATCTTTTGCATATGTTTACATTTCTCTTATGAATTCATTTAACAATTTTTACAATATGAATATGACTTAAGTTGTTATTTCAAATAGTAAGTAAGCTACTTTGGTAGACTATACACCATAAAATGTGAGGTTTTGAGCCTAAGGTCATACAAATCCATATGACCTTAGATTTCTTTGTTGAGTGTGTTCATTCATGATAGGGGTCTCTAGAACTTGCTTTTAATAACGATTGAGATCATAGTAAGTCACATGCACACACAAACATGTGGCACTAGAATTTAAGCCGCCTTACCCAAACAGTCAATCACGATAAGCATCAACTCTTAGGAAGCCATTTCGAGCTTGAAACTTTTCTTTGGTGGACTTTACTCACATATACTACCTCTTTGAGGAGGCTAGTAGAGTATTAAAGACTTCTAAGAAGGAAACAAAAAGTAAGAAGAAAAGAAGAAGTAATACTAATGCCTCTTGCTCATTAACGTAAATGTCTATGGAAAAGAAAAATAAGAAAATGAAAAAAAAAAAATAAGGGAGATGAGACATGGAAAGAAAGAAAAAAGAAAAGAAAGGAAAAAGAAAAAAGAATTTTAATGCGCGTAAAAAGCTATACAAGGTGTAGATACCTAAGAAGTAAATGAAGACATTAATGTACTATTGTTTCAAAACCAAGTCTTAGATGCTTTATTGGTCTTTTTGAACCAAACACACACAATACATCCCCACATGTACTCTAACCTAATTATGACCATGATAAAAACTATTTGATTTGTGCTATGCATATGACCTAAACGATGAAGATTAGATGAATAAGCAAGCCTATGACAGGTATCTTTTTGTGAATCAAATAAGCATAGAAACTTTCACCTTTTTTAAATGCTTGAGTGAATTAAGCGATGTGTGAGTATTTACTAAGCCAATTAGCTCTTTTTTTAAGAAAGTCTCTTATGATAAGTCATGGGCTAAGCCAATGCTTGGACTGTTACACCTTTCGTGGATATTAGGAAGAATAAGATAAAAGCAAAAAAAAAAAAAAGAAGAAAAAAAAGAAAACAATCACTTATTAGAAAGACATGTTTCCTTTGGTCTAGGGCTCCTCTTTTTAATTGATATAAGCAATACATTGCTTCATATACCTATAAGTTAGCATATTTTATTGTCAACATGCATTCATCATTCATATGTGCACCGTATGGGTGGTACACTTGTACTTAGTCAGTAATTTGTCTCGCATCCCACCAAGGGCAATGTCATCTTTATGCACATAATTAAGGTAATTTTGTCTCTATTTATCCATTAAGGGCAATTTTATGGTTGTATACCTACTAAGGGCAATTATATCTTATATTCACCTATTAGGGGCAATTTTGTTATTATGCATTTATTAAGGGCAATTTTGTCACTGTTCACCCATTAGGGGTAATTCTATTTCTATTTGCCATTAAGGGCAATTCTATCTTATATTCACCCATTAGGGGCAATTTTGTTATTATATACCTACTAAGGGTGATTTTGTTGTTATGTGACCATTAAGAGCAATTTCATCATTGTTTGCCCATTAAGGGTAATTCCATCTTTGTTCACCCATTAAGGGCAATCCTATCCTATATTCACCTACCAAAGACAATTTTGTTATTGTTCACCTATTGGTGGTAATTTTTGCCTTTATTCGCCTATTAAGGGCAATCTTCTTATCATCTACCCACCAGGGCCAATTTCATTGTTGTTCGTCTATTAGGAGTAATCTTGTCATCGTTCACCCATTAAGGGTAATTATATCGTTATTGACTTATTAAGGGTAATCTTGTTATCATTCACCTACCAGGGGTAACTTTATCATTCATTCACCCACTAGGGATAATTCCATCATTATTTGCTCACAAGGGGTGATCTTGTTATTATTTGCCCATTAAGGGCAATTTTATCATTGTTCACCCAATAAGGGCAATCTTGCCATCATTTGCCTACTAGAGGCAATCCTATCATCATGCACCCATTAAAGGGCAATTTTGTCATTATGTGCCTATTAGGGCTAATTTCATTGGTATGCACTTAAAAGGGCATTATCATCATTATTCATCTATTAAAGGTAATCTTGTTAGCATTTACCACCAAGGTGATATTATCATCGTGTGTTCATTAGGGACAATTTCATCTAATGCACCCAAAAAGGCTTTTTTGTCATTACTTACCTGCTAGAGGCAATCTTCTCAAATTTGTATTACAAGAGGCAATCTAACATCAAATCCGCTTCACAAGTGGCAATCCCATATCAAATATACTCCACAATGGGCATTCCTATATCAAATCCACCCTTCAAAAGGTAATCCCATATTAAATATGCCCTACAAAAAGTAATATAATATCAAATCTACCCTAAAAAGAACAATCCAATATTAAATATGCCCCCACAAAGGAAAATCACATATCAAATCTTTACAAAGGGTAATCCTATGTCAAATTTGCCGCATAGAAAGTAATCTTACATCAATTATCTCACATCAAATTTGCCTTATAAAAGGTAACCTTGCATCAAATCCATCCTACAAAAGGCAGGCTAACATCAAATTTGCCCCACAAAGGGTAATTCCACATCACATTTGCCTTGCAAAGGCAATATAACATCAACCACCCAACAGAAGGCAATCCAACATCAAATCCACCCTATATAAGGTAATCTAACATCAAATCCACCCACAAGGGGCACTCCTCCACAAAGAGCAATCTAACATCAAATTTATACCATAAAGAGAAATCTAACATAAAATCCACATATAGAAAGCAATCTTATATCAAATCCACCCCTCAAAGGTCAGTCCCACATCAAGTCTACCTTACATTAAAGCAAGCCAATATCAAATCTACCTTACAATAAGTAATCTTACGTTAAATTAGTTCTACATATGGGTAATCATTTTATCCCTATTACACATTAATTAGATCATTTTGAAGTCCTGTAGAAGTCTTTGTCATATATCATTGTAATACTAAATATTTAGTTATTATTACTAATATTCATTATACAAAACATCTTTGATATATATAACAGGAATCCCTACAAACTGCTACTAATTTAAAAAAAAAAATTATACATTGTGTGGAACGTATAAATGATATATATGATGGAATACTAAAACTCACTGTATAGTATGCTAAAAAAAAACTAATGTTGTGCTATATATAATAATAACATTTAAAAACATAATTAATATTGTACATCTTATGCATAAGCAATACAAAGCATGCGAGCCAACATACTATCTGCTGAAAACTAAATATATATATATATATATATATATATATATATATATATATATTTCAAACTGTAAACATTAGGTAAAGACTTGCTCAAGCTATATCCCATTCTCTAACCATCTCATGCTCTAAACTTAGCTCCTTAAAACATTAACTTGCAATAAAAGAAACTAAAGGGAATAAGTGATGAAATCACCTAGTAAGTATCTTTTATCTTTACCTTTGGGAAGACTCTACTCTACTCTATCATTGTGACTTATCCCAATGCACTAAGCATTCTAACTCAATTAGCTAGTTGTTAAACTAAAGAAGTCGAATATCAGGTTTTAGGGTGAATATAATCCTACCACTAGTTCTTGGACCAGTAAACTGAAATATAACTAATTCAATCGTAGTCAAAAACCTGAAATCTCATGGATGCCTCTTTGTATTTACCCTTAATGACTAACCCGAATATCAAGTTTTATGCTAAAAATTGATGCATATGGATTACTTAATCCTTTTTTTTTTTTAGAAAACACTACTTCGACATGTCATGTCATGAAATGCATATCATGCATATAATCTTATTATTTCTTCTCTTCTACTTATATTCTATTAAATTGAATAATTGTTATAATTTTGTTCAGTGTTACTTCTTATTAAAGTTTATAGTTCTGTAACTTATTGAACTTGTTAATAAATTTTATGTGTGCTATTTTGTATTTTGTTATGTTTCTATGAGCTTTTTGTTCTGAATATTTCTATCACAGCTTCTTTTGCTATTTCCTATTTCCATTTTTATTTTCTGATCATAACCTAACGATTATTAAGACTGTTTTTGAATTGTTGTGAAGTCTCTTATACTCATGTGATTTTAAAGGTGTGATTTTAGAAAAATATTCTTCTTTTCTTAGTTTTGCTATTCAGTTGCTTTTCTGTTCTCAATTCTTATAATTTTACTCTGATTTTGCTTAGTCTATTATCATATTAGTGATTTTCTACTTATCTCGAGAAAATTCTTTAACTTTTACTATGTGCACGAATATGTACCCTCAGACACATGGTTGTACATGAGATGCACAGTCATGTACCTAGTCTTATATCTAAACATACTTGCTTATGAAATTATTTATTAAAAATCTAATCTTCAACTAATGTGCAACCATGACCTCAACCTGTACGGTCATGACCTTACTTAAAAACCAGTCATGCATGTCTCATGTACACAACCGTGACCCTGGTAAAAGCATGATTGCATAGACATGCATCTATCGAGTGCAAGGTCATCAGTCCTCCTCTATTTTGATAATCTCGATTGAAACATGTAAAATGCAAACCAAACTCAATCCAAATCTTTATCAATCTTAAATTAAACTTGTTCTAGTAGATGCACATGTAGAATCCACTACTATAAACATATTTTTCCTATCAATAACAACCAAATACAACCTAATCATGCTTCTAATCCCTTAAACACATCTTTATGCATCAAGAAATCTAAGCATGCTTCTATCTTAAAATTTCTATTCTATCTCCACAGAATCATCAAAAATTCATGCTTATTAAACTAAAAACATGTTAAATACTCAATGGACTCATCCAAGAAGTTATATGCTGGGAAAATAGGAAAAAAGAAAGGAAATACTTACCTAGAACTACTAAAAGCTTTAATCTCTCTAACTCTAGCTAAATCCAAGCTAGATTGGCTGCTATAAATTGGTTTCTCTTTCTGAAGATTGGGTTAAGGTTAACTGAAGAGAAAGGGGAAGAAGAATTAGGAAGAAACTAGCAAAAAACTCGTGAAAAGAGAAATTTTACTTTATATACTGGCAGGCATACACGAGTGTGCATAGCAGAAAGGATGCACAGGTGTGTGTCTAAAGACGCACAGTTATGCCCCTCTCACAAGCCATATATAAAGCTTCTAAAAAGGACTATTCTACCCTTGCTATAAAACGTCTCTCTTACCTATAATCAAGACCTAGAAAGACTATTCTAACATTAAAATATTACAAATCCACAATCATCACTGGTTTTTCACCATAGATCATCTTTTCACATATCAATAAAAGCTTAATTGTTCCAAAGTCTACGGTTATCATTAGTTCTTCATCAAAGGCTATAGTATCCCTATATAGGACTTAGTTGTTACAGAATCCATAGTCATCACTAATTTTTTGTCATAGACTAGATCATCTATAAGAATCATTTTGAAGTATGTTATCATCATCTGTTATTCACCATAAATCATTTTTCCATATATCAAGAGAGTTCAGTTGTTCTAAAGTTTGTGGTTATCATCGATTTTTTACCATGAGCTATAGTATTCATCTATAAGATATGAAATCCATAATCATCATTGGTTTTTTTTTTTTTTTTGCCATAGACCAGATTGTCTATAAGAATTATTTTGAAGTCCACGATCATCATCACCTGTTCTTTACCATTGATCATCTTTTTCTCATAAGAATTAGATTGTTTTAAAGTTTGTAATCATTATTGATTTTCACCATAAATCATCTATCCACATATCAATATAAGCTTAATCGTTCTAAAGTTCATAGTCATCATCGATTCTTTGCCATAGGCTAGAGTATCCATCTATAAGATTTGGTTGTCAAAAAATCCATGGTTATCATCAATTTTTTTGCTATAGACTAGATCATCCATAGGAATCATTTTAAAGTCCATAGTTATCACTGATTCTTTGCCATAGATCATTTTTTCACATAATAATTAGATTGTTTCAAAGTCTATGGTCATCATCAATTTTTTTTGCTATAGATCCTCTATCCACGTATTAATAAGAGCTTAATTGTTTCATCACTTTTTCTTTGCCATAGGCTAAAGTATCCATTTATAAGACTTGATTATTATGAAATTCACGATCATCATCGATTTTTTGCCATAGACTAGATCATCTATAAGAATCATTCCAAAGTTTAAGGTTATCATCAGTTCTTCATCATAGATAATCTTTTCACATAACAATTAGATCATTTTAAAGTCCATAGTGATCACTAGTTCTTTACTGAAGATCATCTATCCACGTATCAATAGAAGCTCAATTGTTTCGAAGTCTATAGTCATCACTAGTTCTTTGCCATTGTTGGAGTATCCACCTATAGGACTTGGTTGTTATGAAGTCTACGGTCATCATCGATTCTTTACCAAAGGCTAGATCGTCCATAAGGGTCTATGGGATATAGGAGTCCACGATTATGGTCGGTTCTCCATTTTGTATTTTATCATTTCACACTTGGTTAGATACTTTACTTGGTGTCTTTTATTATATTTTGTTGCATTTTGTATGTGTCTATGACCATTTTTCTTCAAAACTATATTTCACTACACGACACACTTAAATCTCACAAAGTTGGGGGCAACTGTAGACATTTTATTTAGACCCAACTAGGTATTCCTTGATGATGATACACTATTAAGCTTCCATACGAGACTTCTCGATCAACGAATTATAGCTTAAGGTCTGTGAACAACAAAAAGATTGAATACTTGTATCACATCCTTGATCCCAAGCCTATAAAATACAATATCTTTAATTATAGAAAAGAAAGTGGGTATTTTCGCTTTCAGCATTTCGGAATAAATAAATTTTTACACAATTTTGTAGAATTCACTTATAATTCTAAATTTTTGTATTTATAATAAAAAATAATTATTTTAATTCTATAATTTTTATTATGTGAAATTAAACCTAACCTAACCAAACTAAATGTCATCAAAATAGGTAAAATTCGTAAATGAATTCCATAAAATTAAACAATCAAAATTTTCTTACTAAATATAGATTTCAAACACAATTTTATACTTGCAGACACTATAACTCATAAAAAAAAAAAAAAAAAAGAGAAAAATTCAAGAATGTGAACATTCATTTTTCAAAATAATATATTTCAATAAAATATATATATATATATATATATATATATATATATATATATATATATATTTGACATAATTTTTATTGCGACTATTCTAAAATTATTAATACTTGACAATTGCCATTAAATTGTGAATGTTACATATAATAAAAGCATAAATGTAAGAAGGCAATTTATTGAAAGTAAACATGAAGAACAATTCCATAACGATTTGAAAATTAGCGATCTGTAACTAATAAAAGAAAGAGGGAAATCTAAAAAAAATGTATACTCATTTTATGAAATTTTATATGAGAGTTAAGAATATCTTATTTACGTAATTAAATTATTTTTTATCAAAATTAATTAAATATATGATTAAAGTGTGTATATATGTTGAATAAATTAAAATAAAATAATTATAATAATTATGTATGAATTATTTTTATAATATTATTATGTTAAAAATATTTTAAGAAGTAAAAGCAAATAAATTTTTAATTTTTAATTTATTTTGAATATAATTATATAAAATTTAATTGAATAATATATTTTAAATTATAGTTCTACCAAGTATGAAAATTTATTTACGAAGGAATTTTTTTTGTAAAATTTGTCAACTCCCGCTACCGCCTACGGTGAGGAATTTTCCCAAGTCATTTTCATTTTGAAAATCTTATTTTACCCTCTTCTTCTCCGTTATCTTTGTTACAATGTTGATGCCAACTCCAATCCTGTCAAGGTATCCTGTTTTTCAGTTTGTTGTTTTATGATTAGTTTTGTTGCAACTACGAGCTTTTAGGCTTTATGCCTTAAATCTTCAATCTATTAGAGCATCTTCAATACTCAGTCAACTTCACATTGTAATCTACTGACAATGAAGCTGACTGCATGTGCCCACATCAAAGCTGCTGACTGCAGTCCTTTCAGGTTATGCTTTGAAAATTAGTTCTTAATCACATCAAAATATTAATTAATGTTAGCCTACATTAGAATTTTTTAACATACGCATGTCATATTCATGAGCGTGCATAAAGACATCACAAGCTTATATAGTCAAAGTCACGCCCGTGACCATGACTCAATATAAAAGAATATAATTTTTTTTTTTCACATGAGACACAAGTTTTTCTAAGCAAACTCTAGTCACACTTGTACCTACCTTAGACACGAAAATGCATGAAACCTCTTCCATTACTCTGTGTGGACTTCTTGGAGTGCCCTCGGCTTATGACATGGGAAAACGATATTTTCTTGCCACATGAAGGTTTGAATGATCCGATAAGCATAAATACACATCTTGTTACAACTTATGGTTGTTTATGTTTCTATTGTGATTTTTGTATCTTGAAAAACAATGATCTTATCAAAGGGATCTGTAACTCTGTTTGAATTCTAAATTTCGTTGTATGTCCACCCTTCTAACGACTTCTGCTTCCCTTACATAGTGTGGCACTCCACATTATCCTTAAGCATGCTAAGCTTACATGTACATCATTCATCGACTTGAAACTCACTAGTTTTGTCTTGTCAAGTGTGTCATTCCAACTCTCAACTAGTTTTTGTAGGTATTGTATAATCCTTTCTTAACTAATGATTATAAGGTCAAGCTCAAGTTTGACTTTCAAGTTAAGTTCGAATTGAGCTCATAGGTTTATTTGAATAAAATATCAATAAATTTTTAAAAATTTTAAATTTTACACTTACACTGTTAATATATATATATATATAGAGGATTGAATATAAAGAATAATTCATAAATAGGCCAAAGAACTTAATAGCACCCAAGGTTTCCCTAAATGAAATTCTCACCCGTCAATTTTAAAAAACCTACTCACCCACCCCTAAAGCATTGTCATTTCAATTTTATCAATATTTTTTATGAAATGACCAAAATTTCATAAAAAAATAAAAAATTATAATAAAAACATAAAATAATATTATAATAAATTCTTTTTTAAATTTTAATTTGTTAATATATTTTAAAATATATTTTATTATTTTTAAATTTTTTTATTTAAAATAATAAAAATACCTTTTTGACTATTAATATTTAATAGTTGACTATTAAATTTAACTGTTGACTTTTAAACAATAATAAGTGTTTGAATATTTAAAGATTGATGAATGAAAATTTTATTATTTAAGAAAATCTTCAGTAAAATCAAGTTTTTTGGCCTTTATAAATATATTAGTTGTATGGGTTTAAGTATAGGTTTAAAAATTTAGGAGTTAAAATATAATTTTTAATTGAGCACAAAGCAGTCATTTTTGTCTTGAATTCAAGTTATTTATATATTTATACAAGTCAAGTTCGAATCAATCACTTGTTGGCCTGTATATTCCCCTAGTTGACTATAAAAAAATTTTTATTAAGTTAATTCTGCATCGAGCCCCTCATTCTTGAATGGTCTTATAAAATATTGATAGTAGATTAGAAGAAACACATTTTGTATATCATATGTAACATTTCACTTGAACGTTTAGCCAACGACATATTGCCACCCAAGGTTTGGTTTAATGACAAAATTTTATGCTCAAAAGTTTGAAAAGTCAAATACCCACTGTCAGAGGGGCATTTTTGTCTTTTTTGAATTAAAATTAAAAATATTAAAATATAAATTTAAAATAAAATAATATTAGAATTTTAATAAATTAATAAAAATTTTAAAAATAAAAAAGTTTAAAAAGCAATCACCGCCGCCCGACAGTGTCACCGACAACAATAGTCGCTTTTAATCTTATTAGGTGGTCAAAAATGGCCACTTGATTCTATTGGTGGTCAGATCTAGCCGTCAAAGATTTCACGGCTAGATCTGACGGTCTCCGTCATTTAAAATGGTTGAAAACGGTCAGAATTTATGGTCTGACAGTCATATCCAGCCACCAATAGAACCAGGTGGTTGTTTCCGACCATCTGCTTTTTAAACTTATTTATTTTAATATTAATATTATAAGGATATTTTGATCTTTTCTACAATAAAAAGATGACAATTTAGATTTTAAAAGTTTTGTGGGTGGAATTGTGATTAAATCAAACCTTGGGTGGCGGCAATTATTTGACCTAAACCTTTTTGTAAAATCACACAACATTGTAAACCCTTTACACTTGTTTTTAACTCCCCAAAACTGGGTTATTTAATAAAATTTTTATTTTTTATTGGTTTATTTATTTACCATTAACTGCCTATTTTACAAGAAGACTTCCAGTTAATTAATATGTAAAAACTACATGTCAATTGTGCTTCATTTGGGTCATCCGTTCTAGGAAATTTGAAACTATAATATAAAACCGAAAATTTCGCTTTTAAAAAGCAAAAGACACTTCAAAAAGTTCTAACTTTGCAATTAATAAGATAAGTGAAAAAGCATTTAAATACATAAAAATGTCAATTCAAATGGAGACACATAATTGACGATTCACCATTCATTCATGGCCGCTTTGTTTTCTTCATTTTACACTTGTTGACATTCAAATTGAGCCAAAATATAAATAAAAGTTAGTTTAAATTTGATTTACATTTAAATTATTTAATTAGAATTTAAAATACTTAATGCAAATTTGAATTTATTTGAATTAAATAAATTATTAATAAATTTTTAAATTTAATTTGAATTATTAAATTAAAGCTTTAAATTGAATTTGATTTATTTAAGATAAAGGCGGATTTAAGACTGATTCCTGATATTTTTGTATTGTTGGTTTGAGAGTGGGATACCTGAGCATTATGGAATATGGGTTTATACTAGGCCATCTGTTTTGTGTTTTCCCTCTCTTTTTGGCCAAAGCACTTATTCCCACCCATAATTTGAAGCGGGACAAATCCCATCCTCCATGTTTTAAAAACCTAAAATTCTACCTTTAGATCAAATTTTAATCTCTTTTTTTTTTTAATAATTTTTTCAAATAAAATGACTAAAATACATTTTTAACAAATAAAATTTTATAATAAAATTATAAAATAATTTTTAAATATAAAAATTTTTAAAAATATATTTAAAAATTTTTTTAAATTAAAACAGTCACCGTTACCGATTTTAACGGTTGTGGTTGCCATAATAGAACCAAGTGGCCATTTCAGGCCACTTGGTTCTAGGGGAGGCCAGATCTGGTCTCCTCGTTGGGTTGAAAGCAGTCGTTGGGACCAAAACTATAATAGCTCGAGATTAGAGTAGTTTTTTAGGCTCTTAATTGGGGTTAGAAGAGAGATTTTATAACCAGAGATTAGCCTTAGTGAGTTCTAGGGGTATAATAGTCTTTTCAGAGAGGTTTTATATGGGTTGTGCTTGACACACGCCTATGTGTGTGCCTTGTGTGAAAAGCATGATCGTGTGTCTTAAGGATACACAACCGTATGTCTTAAGGGTACATGACCGTGTGTCTTCCTTGGGTCGCACAACTATATAAAGAGAGATTTTCCATTTTAGCCAACTCACCCATTTCTCTTCTGCTTTCTTCCCAGTGAGTCTTCGCCATTTTCTGAGGTAGAAGTTAGCTTTAGCAACTAATCCAGCCAAGATTTAGCTAGAGTAAGAGAGAGATAGAAAATTTTTAGTAGCTTCAGGTAAGTTTCCTTACCTATTTCCTGTTTCTTAGCATGTAAATCTCTGAATGTGTGCATTTGGTGATTTTAGCATGATTTTTGAGTTATTGATGTTGTGATTGAAGTGTGTGTATGTTTGATTGAGGAATGGTTGAGATTTGATTGAGTTTGAGTGAGATTTTTTGGGTTTCCAGATGCATCTACAGAATCTATGTTAAGCACACGCCCATGCACCCGAGGGTACACGCTCGTGTGGCCTTAATTCTGCATGAGACACGACCTTGCATGATACTCGTGTGCGTATAAAAATCCAGACACACGCCCGTATACTTAAGTGCACGCGCCCGTGTACCTGAATGTACATGCCCATGTGCCCATTCCCAATTTTACATGCCCATGTAAGTAGACACGGGAGTGTTGTGTGTGTTGTTGCATGCCCGTGTACGTAGGGACACGACTGTGTGTTTTCTTTCACACGCCCGTGTGTCCTAAAACACATGCCGGTGCACTTATTAAAGCAGTAGAACGGTATATAAAGCAGAAAACATAAAGAAAGAAGAAAATAAAATAAAAGAAAGAAAAGAGAAAAAGATAAGATATTTTTCAGAATCACACTTTAATCTCACAACAGTACAAGAAATTCATCAATAGACTTAAACAGCGTAATTTAGGGATATGTTACGATTAGAAAACAGAAATAAAGACAAGAATAGAAATAGAAACAGAAACAGAAACAGAAACAGAAAGAGAACAGAAACAGGAAAACAACAACAAATACAGTTTACACATATAGAAACAGTACAACAGTAAGATAAACTGTAATAAAAAAGAAAAGATAATTGAAAGATAACATGCATGAATAGCATCATTCAGCATAGCACGCTAAACAGTGTTTTCAAAAAAGGGATCAAATGATCCATTTGTATCAGTTTTCAACATTAAGACCTGATATCCGGGTTAGTTAGTAAGGGTGAATTTAAGGGGGCATCTATGGGATTTCAGCTTTCTGACTTCGGTCAAATTGGTTAGATTTCAGATTACTAGTCCGAGGATTGGTATGATAGGATATTTCAACTTACTGGCACTTCGTTAGTATGGTTCAACCCACTTAGTCAAGATATTGAATCTCTATATTCATTAGTCTGATCAGCATAACAAGTATCTTCAGATGCATAGATTTCAGAAATAGTTTTATTTAACTTTTTAGTGTTTTGGATCTTTAGATCTTAATAATAGTTTTTAGAAAGATACTTTCAGTAAATAAGCCTAAGGGCAAATAACATGATTTCAACATACCATAATACACATTACATGACATGGAAAAGTATACAGATAGTAAGATTATAAACATGTAAGATAAGAAATAAAAGAAAGATTAAGCTGCACGATATACGTCAGAAGTAAAGAAATAAAAGAATTCAGTTAATCCTAAGAGAACTCAAGAGAAATTAATAAGAAGCAAGAAGAAGAATAGATGCTAAAAGAGGATTAGAAGAAGCTATTAGGCTATCAGGAACTTAGTTAAGTTCATCTAGATAGTAGTTAGTCAGTCAGTAGCAACTTAGTCTAGAGCCTACCCGAGGGTAGAGGTAGGAGATGCTTACTGAGTGACTTGTCACACATTCCCCTTAGTTTCCTTTCTTGCAGGTTGGTGTTTTGGGGAGCTAAGCTTGGAGCACAAGATGGCTGGGGTGGGGGATATGGCTTGAGCGAGTTTTCAGTTATATATGTATGTATATATGTTTAGTTTTCAGCAGATAGCATGTTTGTGGCTCGCATGCTTTGCATTGCTCATGCATTCATAATATACAGTATCTTCTATGTTTCAGATATTATTATTATATAATAAATATGAATTTTATTTTAGGATGTTGTACAGTGGGTTTAAGTTTTCCATCACATTTTTAATTCAGCTTCTGCATATTTTCAGTAAGTAGTCAGTGTAAGACCTACTGCTATCTATTAAGTATATATTTCAAAAAAAAAAAAAAAGATCTATAGTAATATATAACAGGCGGGCACTACAAAAACCAACCCTTTTTGATCATTTTCGATTATTTTTTCTGACGGACGTAGTCATATCTGGCCGTCTCTACCCAACAAGGAGGTTAAATCTAGTCTATCCTAAAATCAGGTAATCAAAAACGATTATCTGATTCCGTTATCGACGACAGTAGTTGTTTTAATTTTTTAAATATATTTTTATATATTTTTTAAAAATTTTATATTTTATTTTATATAATTTGAATATTAAAATAACAAAAATACCTTTAAGTGGTTATTGTTTATCATTAGATTTAATATTAAATTTGATCCAAAGATAAAATTTTAGATTTTTGAAACTTGATGGATAAGTTTTTATCCTCGTCTCAAACTATGGGTGGGAATAAGTCATGTGGCCTCTTTTTTTGGCATTTTTATAGCACTAGACGACTACGGCGGCTAAGCATTCCTATAGCCAGGCAAGATGTTTGATCACCAACTCCTGTGATTGCTGATGGGTCAATGTACCCTCGAATGAAGCTTCATTCAGCCAAATAAAAAAATTTCCAAAAAGCTAAACCTATCGGCAAACGATAAAATTTCACTGGCGATGCCCAAAAGCAAAACCAGAATGCACGGAGCGGAATCAGTAAAAAAAAAAAAAAAAAAAGCAATATAATAATATAACCCGTGTTCAAGTTAAGCCTCCTTTGGAACAGAATGAAATTACAAAATATCAGAGAATGGAACTAACTTGACAGCACAAAACGGAACGTCATCGAAACAGAGTTACAGAGACGGACTCAGTTTAGAGACGAGAAGCGCAGAGGAAACCGCAAGAAGGAAGATTAAAAATTGCTGCTTAGTGTCATTCCCAAAAGGGAACACCTTGGTTTCGTTTTTTCAAACAAAACAATACCGTTTTGTCTAGACAAATGAGCTGTTTGTTCCGTAAAAAAATTATTTGTATTATGGATTTATAATCAGATTGGTATTTGCAATTCCTAATTTCTCTGTTTGTATTTGTGTTTGCCTGTATCTACATGGATTCGCCAATCAAGCTTAAAAACAAATTAAAATATATTTAATTGGTATCCAGTCCTATCTTAGATTAGGGTTTGGTGTTTTTTGCTTGATTCTTGTGGTTTCTAGAATCTAATTCAAATCTAGGCAATTTCTGAAAAAATATTGAACTTTCTGAAATGGGATGTCTTTTTCAATTTAAAATGTCTATTTTACCCTCTGCTTCTCCATTGTCTCTGTCTCCGCATCCAAATATTTTTAATCATTTAACCATTCCAGTTTAGTTTTCTTTCTTTTGTCGTCAAAAATGTCGGAATCGGATTCTTCTTCGGCTTTCCAATCCTGCACCGATTTGATCGAAAATCCGTTTAGTTATTTGCACAACTACAAGACCAACTTTGACAATCTCAAGGCACTTGTCGATAAGCTTAGCCTCGTCAAACAGCGTGTGCAGCTTAAGATCGAGGTTACTGAAAGGAGTGGGGAAGAGATAGACAATGAATTTACAGAGTGGCTGAGTGGCGTCAACGACCTCATCAGTAGGGCAGGAACAATTATTCAAGGGGAAGGAAAAGGAAAGAAGAGATGTTTCGGCCGGGGTCCTGATTTGCGAATTCGCTATCAGCTTAGTAAGAAGGCGGCTAGAGAAGTTAAGGCTGTGGTTTTATACCTGTCTAAAGGCGAAAGATTCTCAGAAAACTCCTTTCGTCCCATTCCAGGGTAGATTTCCAACTTGATTACTTCAAGCCAAAATCCGTTTACTACTCTGCGCAACTACAAGAGGTACTATGTGAATCTTGTTACTGAAGTTAAGAACTTGATGGATCACAGGGAGCATGTGCAGCGTATGATGGAGGTTTCTAGAGGAAACGGAGAAGCGATTTATGAAGACGTTCTGAAGTGGGTGACGAGTGTTGAGGAGCTTGTTGATGATACGAGAAGGACTTTTGAAGGCTTTGAGCAGAAAGCAAATAGCCGATTTATTATTGGGTTGTGTCCCAATCTGAGAGCCCATTATCATCTCAGCAAGAAAGCGGTGAGGCAACTGAAGGCTGTTTCTGAACTCCAGGGAGAGGGAGTGTTCGATAAAGTTTCTTACACTATCATTCCACCCAACGTATGGCTTACTTCTACCAAAGTTTACGAGAATTTTGGATCAAGAATCTCCACTTTACAGGATCTATATAACACATTAAAGGATCCTAACATCAACATGGTTGGGGTGTATGGAATGGGTGGCATTGGCAAGACTGTGTTAGTGAAGCAAGTTGCTGCTCAAGTTGAGACAATGAAGCTCTTTGATGTTGTGATCTTTTCTGAGGTAACCCCATATCAAGACATAAGAAAGATTCAAGGAGACATTGCAGATCATCTAGGTTTGATGTTCCGTCAGGAGGATGAAGTGGGAAGAGCAATTAGGCTATTTGATAAATTGAAGAAAGAGAAGAACGTTCTTGTAATATTAGATAATACCTGGACAAGTCTTGATTTGAGGAGAGTTGGAATTCCTGTGGGAGATGGTCAGGAACGATGTAAAGTATTGCTAACATCAAGAGATCGTGACGTATTAGGCCAGATAGGTTGTCAACATAATTTTGCTGTTGGTGGTTTAGATGAAGAAGAAAATTTTGATCTTTTCAGGAAAATAGCAAGTGATTCTGTTGAAAACCGGGAGTTGCAGCCCTTAGCAATTGACATAGCCAAGGCATGCGCCGGCTGGCCCCTTGCCATTGCTTCAATTGCAATAGCATTAAGAGGCAAGGATATATCTATCTGGCGGAATGAATTGCGACATTTGAGAAGGCCAACCTCATACAAGTCTACTGGGGTGCTTGCTAACGTATATTCAAGTATAAAGTTGAGTTATGATGATTTAAGAAGTCTGGAACTCAGGTTAACTTTCTTGCTTTATAGTCTAATGAAATATTCTGGGGACGTTCCCATTATGCAGTTGTTGAAATATGGAAGAGGGTTGGGTTTATTTGAAGACATGAGCATGGAAGAAGCAAGAAACAAAATATATTTCTTGTTTGGTAAGCTTGAAAGCGCTTATCTGTTGCTTGACGGTCATTCTTGTGAACGGTTGACTCTTCATGACATTCTTGCCTTATCAATTGCATCTAGAGATCAACACGCACTTATACTAACAAACGAGATCAAAGATTTGATGGCTAAGGATGCACTTCGAATTTGCACTGCAATCTCAATACATTATAGTGACATGAGAGAGCTTCCAGATGGTTTGGAATGTCCCCAACTCAAGTTTTTTTATCTTCTTTCTAGTAATCCTTTCATAAAAATTCCAAACAATTTTTTTATAGGAATGGCAAAGCTTGGTGTTCTAAATTTGACCAAAATGCATATAATATCACTGCCTTCATCACTTTGCGACTTAGTAAACCTTCGGACATTGTGTTTACGTCAATGCATATTGGGAAATATAGCTGAAATTGGAGACCTGAAGAATCTAGAAATTCTTAGCTTATCCAATTCGGATATCAAGTTGCTGCCGAAAGAGATAGTTCAATTGATTCGACTGAGGATGTTAGATTTGAGTAATTGTTCCAAATTGAAAGTTATTTCACCCAATGTTTTATCAAATTTAACTTGTTTAGAAGAACTGTATATGGGTAATTGCCTTGTTCAAGGGGAAGTTAAAGGGCTCAACTCTGAAGCTGACGATGCTAGCCTGTAGACAACCCATTTTAGACTCAATAGGGTCATTCCCAATGATAAAAAACCTGAAGGATGATGTGAAATTTTTTAGTGTCAAGTTGAGGATGGACGGGCAAAAATTTAAAATTCTATTGATTAAATATAACCCATTTAAACCCAAACCCAAACCCATAAAGCCAAAACCAAAAAAATAAAAAAATCATAAAGAAAAAGAAATCCAAAGCCCACCAATAATAAACCCAATAACCATAATCCAAAGCCAAAGTCAAAATCCAAAGCCCACCAAAAATAAAACCCAAAAAGAAGAAAAAAAGAAAAACAAATTAGGCGGCCCAAGTGAGAAAAGAAGCATGCTCCAGCACAAGAAAAAGCCTGGCGCTCTCTGCTGAATTCTTTTCCGTTTTTCTCCATTTTTTCCACTTTCCAGCCTGTACTAGCCCACGTAATTGTAGCAGTTTTTTCCCATAAAATGCCAACTGCCATTTTTTCCACTTTCCAGCCTGCACTAGCCCATGTAATTGTTGCAGTTTTTTTTTCCATAAAATGCCAACTGCCCACATGTACCACTTAACTGCTTCACATGTTCTCCATTCAACTGCTTTCATTTAACTGTTTTTCTTACGTATAAAAGGGGAGGAGGAGAGACAGAGAAGGGAGGTTTTCTAGTCTGGTGAGCAGATATAAAAATATATTTAACCACTGAAGTTTTATTGTTGGAAATTCTTCAACTTGACACTGACATTAATTCAAGACGCTCACTATTCAGGTATGTTTCCTGAGAGATATTTAATTAAAGTATTCAAATATTTATTCATTATGTATTTTTGCATAAAAATCATTAATTATTGATTATATATGTGGATTGTGTGTGTTCTCTGTAATTTATATACATACATATATCTGATTGCACTACACAAGCAGCATTTTTATATAATTAGGTAACATATATTATGTTTATCTTTCTTAAAATTTTTTTTTCTTTTATATAAATTTTACCATTATGCATCTGTAGATTCATACAACATACATGTGTTATATTATTATTATATGTGTACATTATAATTATATATGTATTATATACACGAACATGTGTATACCATAGCAATATTGTGTGTCAATATATACTGTGTGTATCATACTATATATATATATGTAGTAAAAATTTTGTATTTTTGTAAAAATGATTTTCTTTTTATATACCTATATTAAGGTACTGCATGTATATATATATTATTACTGTATATTTAGGAAATATGTGTGGATATATGTATATTATGTTTGTGTGCTCCCTGTGGTTTTATCCATTGTCTTGCCGAATATTTCTTGGGTGTATCAAAATGTGATGGAAGAGAAGACAAAAGCCGAACATAGAACCATCCATGGAAATGAATTACATTATGCAAATTCTCTTATTAGTACCCTATTTTCTTATTATTATTGCCTTAACAAAATTTGTTTTGCAGGTTAATTTGCTTTTATTATTAATTAAATTTATTTATAATTAAAGTAAATGTATAGGGGTGTATGGAAAAAGATGTAATTTTTTTTTTATTTTCCGTATTTTATTTTTTGGTGAATGATTATAATGAATAGGCCAAAGGACATTTTCCCACCCATAGTTTGAGGCGGGGACAAATTCCCACCCGCTTAAGTTTAAAAGCCTGAAGTCCCACCCATGGACTGTTAACTCTAACAGTCAACAGTAAGTCAAGGGGCAAATTAGTCATTTTAGAGTTAAAATTTATAAAAATATAAAATAATATTTAAATATATATTAAAATTTATAAAAAAATTTAAAAAATATTTATTTTTGAAAAAATAAAAACCAGCCACCGCCGCTGTGCCGGCGGCGGCGGTGGCCGCAGTTAATAGAACCAGGTGGCCGTTCCGGCCACCTGGCTCCAAGGGAGGCCAGATCTAGCCTCCGAAATCGACGGAGGCGGCCAGATCGGCCAGATTTGGCCGTCTCGTCTTTTGGCAGAGACGGCCAGATCTGGCCTCCTCCGACAAAAAAAAAAAGGCCGAAAACGGCTGGAGATGGCCAGCTTTGGCCCCAACGGCCGTTTCCGGCTAAGGTTTTGGGCGGAGGAGCCCGGGCGGCGGCGGTGGCTGGCTTTTACTTTTTAAAAATTAAAAAATTTTTATTATTTTATAAAATTTTTTAAATTTTTTTTAAAATTTTTAATATATTTAAATATTATTTTAAATTTTTTTTATAATTTTTAATATATTTTTATTAATAAGGGTATTTTTGTCATTTCATCCAATAGGTTAATGAAATTGGACGGAAAATTGGATGAAGGGTGGGACTTCGGGCTTTTAAACTTAAGCGGGTGGGAATTTGTCCCTGCCTCAAACTATAGGTGGGAAAATGTCCTTTGGCCTAATGAATAATAATAATGCATTGCGTGATAAAAGTGGAATCTAATTAAACTCGGTAACACGTTAACAAGTAAACCATAAAAGTTGAGGTCGGCCTTCAGGCTGGGCGGCATGGGTGTCTAACACATTTCCATCATCGTACCCGACTCTCCGAACTCAACTATTACGTCGATGAGGAAGGTTGGGTCCTCTGCAAGGGATCCATAAAATCGTCCGTCTTCACTGACACATACTTTCTCGAGGCAACCCTCGGGTGGCGACTCTATAACGGGTCACAAACCTGTTATGCGCTCCTCTTGACTACGTTTAGGGTGGTTAAACAAGAGTGGCAAGTCTGTCCTGGCATGGCGCGACAAAAATCGGTGCCACAACTCTGGCGACTCCACTGGGGATAATGCGAAGAGTCAATTCCGATGTGGTTAATTTATTAAGCGCTTATGAGTTTAATCAGGTTTCTTACATTACACAACACTCACACCCATTGTGCACTCCTTGTCCCCATCACCCCGATGGCAGTCTATACCTCGCCCGAAAGCCCACTCGGCCCAAGGGTAGTCTGTCTTGTACATCAGCCTTAAGCAACATACCTTCGGATATATAAAAAGAACATTTGGTTCTCGCCTAAGGTAGCCTTTGACCTTTATCTGAGTTAAACCCCTATAGCAGCTCATAGATGTTAATCCTTTTAAGACCCTCTTGTGTGTGATTATTCAAGTCGAATTTCTATATTATGAGTTTTTATCCCTTACATAGTCATCCTGTTATATGTTTAGAAATATATCACCAAGAATTTCATCGGTATTTCTCAAATCAGTCCCTACTGTAAGAAAAACTTTTTGAAATAACAATTCGAAAATTTTGGAAACATAACCTAAACATATCACTTAATGATTATATAAGATATAATTCTCCTAATATAAGAATTCATCAGGTCTAAGACGTAAGCCATTAGACCCCCCGATGGTCCTATTGGCATTAACCCTATCTAGGGTAGTCTTGACCTTTGAACTATTCGATCTGAAGTAATAAGGGGGCGAAGGGAGAAATAATGAGGGTAAGGTAAATTTTATGTGCAATCTTAGGTGAAACCTTAGAAAACTTAGAAAGTGAAAAGTCAAAATAGCCTGAAGTCATGCCAAAAAAGGGACAAGCCATCGTAAAGCATGGTAAGAGGAAACTTTTGAGGGTACCAAGACAGAGTCATTACAAGAGGATGTTGTCCGGCCTGAACTAGCCATGCATTGTATATATTGTATTAAAACATGCATTCATTTAGATTATAAAAAAAAAAAACAAACAAACAAACAAAAAGAGAGAGAAAAATTGAGAGAAAAAAAAAATAGAGATGAAAATTTTTCCTTAATGTACTCATGCATCATATTTCATGCCAAGAAATGGCCAAGACAACACGGGATACTTTAAGAAGGATGATGTCAGAGCTGAAAGGGTGTAGGACCCACCACCACGCGTACCCCTGTTGCTGAATACTGGGGAACTTTATATTAATAATCTAGAAATCTGGGTACACGCGACGGGAATCCTACGAAAAATAAAACTGAAACTACTACAATACAATCTGAATACAAGCGGAAGCTGAAATACATACACTGAAATACATCATGAGCCCATAATGGACTTTATATATATATATATATATATATATATATATATATATATATATATATACACTATTGTTGTTTTGTACATTATTCTTACATCTAAGTACATATAAAATATACATGTGACCTAAGAGGTCCAAAACTGAAAATGTACATACTGAAAACTGTGGTGTGGGCCCTCTCCCGCTAGCCTCGATCCACCTGCTCCTCGGTAATAGCACGGACTCTTGAAAATGATGGAAGAAAGAGGGGGGATGAGTGATAAAGATTACCCAGTAAGCACTCATTACTTCCCTCGAAACCCAAGCAAGCAACATGCAATCACAAACATACCTGGCCTTGGCCTTATTCATACATCTATGCGCTTGCTGGAATCTGAAACTGCTTTACTGATTATCTGATTACTGATTTATTTGATATCATTAATTAATCATGTCATGATGTGTATGTCATGTCATGCTAACTGAAAATATCCGATGATGATGACTGATGATGCATGCATCTGAATGTACCTGAAGGTACCTACTGTACTGATCAGTCTGATAAACACAGGGATTCGACATCTTGGCCATGTGGTCTGAAGAGTCTAGCTACTGGCTAAAAAGCTGAATTTTAACTGCTACTGGACAATCTGACTGGTGTCAGAAAGCTGAAACTGAAATGCTGTATAATTTGACTGGTGTCAGAAAACTGAACCCCATAGATGCCCCCTCGAGTTCACCTATACTCTCACTCGTATGTCAGGTTCTGAATACTGAAATTTGCTAAATTCGGATCCTTTGATCCTCTCTGAAACTACATGTCATGCTATGGTATGCATATGTAGCTTTATTATCTGAATTTCTGATTATCTGAGGCTTATTTGAAGCAATTATGCCATTAATCTGATTTCCCATGCTTAATAATTCAATTTCATACTTTTTTGAAAATCTGCTAATGCACGGGCGTGTGGGCAAGGCACACGAGTGTGCATGACTCACACACAGGCATGCATAGTATGGGCACACAGGCGTGTGCCCAGACGCACGGGGTCGTGCACTGGTCGTGCTACTGACCGTGCAAGCTACTGAAATTCTGGGTAATTTCTCTGATAATGCTACACACGGTAGTGTCCCTTAGGACACACGGGCGTGTGTCTGCAATCTTGGCCATGCACACAGCGTGCACATGGGCGTGCGTCTGGAAAAATAAAGGCACACGGTCGTGCCATGCAGGCATACGATCGTGCGTCTTGTTCTCCAACAAGAGTACTTGCCAAAAAATGCACCATTCTCATACAAATTCTCAATCAATCCCAAATTCACTTCTATCACACATTCTCAGCACTTCAGATAACCCAATACAAGCATCCAATTCAACATGCATCAATCATCCAAGTTTCTACCATGGAAGCACCTTCAAATTCTCTTACTAAACATACTCAAACATGCATACATGGTTCAAGGATGGCAAATTCATCATTTCACATAACGATCATCATTATCTAAGCATGCATGAAGCTCATCACATACCAAGCATCAAAATTCATCAAGGCAAACTGAGAAAACTTAAAGAGAAGTAAGTGAATACTTACGTCGTGCCATTGCCTCTGAAAGCTTTTCTTTCAACTAATCTTTTGGCTCTCTCACCGGATTGGGAGCTACCTACTGTGGAATTTCCTCTCTAAGGTTGGGAGAAGCTGTTGTTGAAATAAGGAAAGAAAATGGCTGAAGTGGGTGAGAAAATGAACTTAATCTCTCGGCTCTCTATTTATATAAGGACATGCACGGGCGTGCAAGCTAATGTGCACAGGCGTGCACAAAGGAAAATGAGTATTACTTATTTTCTGCTCATTCGTATGATTGAATCCTCCCAAAAGGAATCATACGAAAGCCACACAAGCTCTGGAAACTTACTAACTCACCCCTGAACTTTGCTAGACTCCTAATCTATTTCTGGATTTTATTTCTAACCCTAAAACTCTTTCCCTAAGGACTTTTCTGAATCTAGGATGCTATAAAGGGTCAGATTGGGAGTAGATGAAATGGGCACAATTAGAATGTCTTAAGCACCTACAACATTGCAACATCAATCAATAATTTCTTTTGGCAGCCTCCACTTTTTAGGACCTAAAAAAACATGTTTTTAGATTCAGAACAATAGAGCTATGCCCAATGATAGAGGATTTTAATGCTATCATGTATCAAACTCAGGTCTCCACTGAAGAAATAGCTTTGCCAAAACTGAAGATGGATTATCCAGGTGCAATGAGAGAAGTGTTTAGGGTGTCAACTGAAGAAGCACACTTGGTCACTATAAGTGAAGATTGGGTTTCATTGGGCCTACTAACCGAAAAATGTCAAGAGAAACGCCAGTCAAGGCGACACAGATGGGCAGAGATGTTTGTTTTCTGCCTCCTAGCATAATATTTATTGGTCTTAAAGATAGGACAAGGGCATTACAGGATGTTATCATTAATATCTGAGATGAAGGAAGGAAAGTCACCGGTTCCAATAATTTTGAAGGAAACTCTAAACGGTGTTGATGAAGTGGTTTGAAACAGGACAAGCTTTTTCAAAGGGAATGTGCTTTTATTACAAATATGGTTGTATAAAAGATTATCCTTAGTCGAGCCTCCTTTCTCTATGGATCAAGCTGGGCCAAAGTATTTTTGTGCTCGAAAATTATTACTACCTGCTCATACTAAAGATAATTGGAAAAATTGGTTGTCTACCCTACTAGAGAATAGAATCAGATGGTATTGTCCATGGTGGAAGATTAGATTCTATACACTTCACAGTTATACCAGATGTGTGGTGATTTGTGGTATGACGGTTGTCTCCTTTTATGACCCAACATGCCTCTGTAGACAATATGGAGAGAGACAAAGAATCCCGAAGATAGAACATGAAATTACCACTTGGCCATTAACAACCTGATTTTTGGAGCATATTTGTAATACTTGGGCTCGACGAGTTATTGAATTTAACTTAGGACCACCCAAGGGCACTGTTGATGATGAATACAAAACATGGGTATCATCTTAGATCTATCAAAATGATGTAATTGATAGGAAGAGGAAAATGAATTAAGTTTGTACTATTAAAGTTGTTCTAATAAAATATCCTTTGATTTGAAGAATAAGATCAAAATCCTTGAGCTAGCAGCGGATCAGTCAGAAGGTCCTTTTTTTGGTAGACTTCAGGCAAAAGAATGACATTTTCACTTAAATCCCTTGCCTTTTTGGTCAACTTTTAGAGTCTTGGAAGGGGTACTTTATAGGTCATCTAGATTTGGTCTTCTTTACACCTAGATATTAATTAATTTGTCACCCATCCCATTATGCATCCAAGCATTCATTCAAGCATCCACGCATTCATACTAACCTTTGTTTTGCAACTAATCATAATGCACTCATAACATCTACATAGTTCAAATGTCTCTATGCATTCATGCTAACCCTTTTTGTTTTTTCAGTTGAGAAACATAGATCCATCAGTAAAGTGGACCTATAAGGGAAGAAAACTTTGAAGATTTTCTAATCCAGTCTTCAAATTTGAGAATCTAGTTACTAGGGGGAGCAATCTACAAGACTATAAAGAATATTCAAATTGTGAAACTGTAAAACCACAAGCCATGGCTCAAGAAGACATGATAAGGGAAGTGACTAAGAAAATAGAGGCAATGATGGAGGAAAAGTTAGTGGTCAAAATGGACAATATGATGGAAAAAATGGCTCAGATGGTGGCCAAGATGTAGGGCAAACAAAAGACTATAGAACAAAGTAGTGAAAAGAGGGGTCAAGCTCTACAAGATAATCTTGGGGATGATTTCTATGATATGGATGAGTTGTAGCATCCCATGTTAGAAAAGCCCTTAGGGGTAGAGTTTTGAGGTTAGAAATAAAATTCAGGAGTAGTTTGGGAGTCTAGAAGAGTTCAGGGGTGAGTTAGAAGTTTTCCAGAACTGTGTGGCCTTCGTATGATTCCTTTAGGGAGGTTTCAATCATGCGAAGCGTGGGAAGTGGATTATATCCATTTTCCCTTGGTGCACTGCCATGCATCATGCCTGCACGCCCGTGCAGGTGGGTAGAAAAGAGGGAGAGACGGGAGATTAGTTACATTTCTCACCCATTTCAGTGTTCTTCTTCTCCTTTTCAGCAGCTCCCAGCCCTAGGCGTGAAATCCAGCTTCCAGCGGCTCCCAATCCAGCTAGAAAAACTAGAGAATAGCTAGAGTTTGAGCTTCCAGCAGCCATGTCCAGAGGTAAGTGTTTCTTACTTCTTCCATGTGTTCCCAGCTTGCTTGATGCTTGTGTGTTAAGGTTGGAAACGTGTGTTCCTATTTCCAGCTTGTGATGCTATGTGTGTATGTGTGAATGGTGATGATTTGATGATTGGATGATGTTTTCCACCCAAATGCATGCTTGTTTCAGTTGTATGTGTGTGTTAGTGAGAGAAATCTCAGATTGCATGGTGAAATGCATGATGTTGGGTGAAGGATGAAATTGATGATGAATATGTGTATATGGAAGTGTTTTGAATGCTTGTTTTCAGTTAATTTCAGATTGGATGAGATTTGGATGGGTTTCTGCTCGTTCCAGGTGAGCCATGTCTGTGTAGAACTGGACGCACGACCGTGTGCCCGTATGAGCACGCCCGTGTGCCCTTGTTTCTGCAAAGACACGGCCGTGTGCACGAAGCAGCCTGGGAGCAGAAGACACGACCGTGTGTCCTGAGGGACACGGTCGTATGTCCTTCATTTGCGTGAATTGGCCAGTTTTCTCCAGAAACTTACACGGCTAGACACACGCCCATGTGCTTTTCCCTTGCACGGTCGTGTGTGTGTGCTGCACCACCGTGTGCCTTGCCACACGCCCGTGCGTCAGCTTGACTTTTCCCAGATTTGCAGAAATGAATTATTAAAGGTTGGTAATTCATCCAGAAGGCTATTAATCATCAGATAATCCAGAATTCAGATAAGAATTTCAGCATATGTATCTATAACATAGCATATAGTCTGAAAGAGGATCCAAGGATCTGAATTCAGTAGCTTTTCATATTCAGAACCTAATGTATGGGTCATAGTTTTGGGTGAACTCAAAGGGGCATCTGTGGGACCCAGTTTTCTGACACCAGTCAGACTACTCAGCACAGTACTCAGCTTTCTAGCCTGTAGCTAGAATGTTCAGGCCATTGGCCAAGATGCCGAATCCTTGTGTTTATCA
>JAJEJH010001302.1:0-32074 GCA_026122585.1 Anacardium occidentale | reverse complement strand
CCCAAACAATGAAGATGAAACGGAGAAGAAAGTGAGAGAAATACTTTCAGAAAATCTACTTTCAGACTTTTTCATGGAAGAAGTTTGAAGAAGAAAATGAAAGAGTGGATTGCAAAGAATTTGAGTAAGAATTGTTAAAGGCCGCAGAAGATTGATTAGTGGAGAACACCAAGAATTGTTGATGGGTGGGAGGTGTAAGGAGGAAGAAAAGCTTTTGTTAAAGCAACGAAAAAAAATGGGAGATTTAGGGATGTCAAGGAAGAAAGAGAAAAGGTGGGTCTAGATACGCCATCCTTAATTGGTTAGGGCTTATTCCCACCCGTAGTTTCGATCTTGCCCTATCCCATCTTTCAAATTGATAAAATCCAAAATTGAACATATACTTTTATCATTTTAAGGATAAAATTTTATAAAATAATAAAAAATTTTTATATAAATATAAAATATTATTTAAATATTGAAATATATAAAAAATTATAAAATATATAAAAAAATTTTAATTTTAAAAATTTATTATATTTTTAAATATATATTTTAAGTTTTATATTTAAATATTATTTTATAATTTTATTATAATTTTTTATTTTTTAAAGGGTATCTTAATTATTTTATCAAAATTAATAAGAAAATTGAATGAAATTAGGTCAAAGGGTAGAACTTTAAATTTTACAAATTTGAAAGATAAAAATATGAGAAATGATCAAACTATGGGTGACTTAGTTAGGATGATAATTGTAATATCCCAGATCCGGGGTCAGATTGTGATTCTTGAGATTCTTAGGGTTGTGAGAGAGTTTGGGGTGAAAAGTGGGGTTTTTTGTTGAGTTTGGTGGCTTGTGCATAGATCCGTTTGGGAGGATTTGCATGCAAGCGCGGAAAAATGACATTTTTGTAATTTTCCTGGGATGCACGACTGTGCGTGGTAGATGCATGCCCGTGCATGCGCATTTTTCCAGCTGTCTTGAGTTTAAGTTGATCTTATCCGCTTCCAAACTCATTTTCACCCAAAGTTTCCTTTGATTTTCAGAGGATCTCAACCCTAGAAGTGGTGATCAGCTTCCAGGACCTTCCAATCCGGCTTGATCTTGTGTTCTTCTTGTGAGAGAAAGCATGTCAAAAGGTAGGTGCTTCCTTCCTCTTTCCCTTGTGTTTTGATTCGGTTTGATGCTTGTTTGAGGCATGAAATGTGTTTCCAGCATGCTTGTGATGTTCTCCTTGTGTGCTGAAGATGATTTGAGATGATTATACTGATGATTTGTGCTTGTTCACATGTGATGTGTGAGAAAGTATGTTTATATATGTTTATGTCATGGGTTGGATGATTTGTTTGAGATGAGGAGTTGCTGGAAGTTTAATTATGCTTATTTGAAGTGTTTGGTATGTGATTTATGCTTGATTTGAGTTTGATTTACGTTTTGGTCGGAATCGTGCTGATTCCGAGTGGTCATGGAGGTGAAGAGTAGGACGCATGCCCGTGCACCCAAGGGGCGTGCCCGTGCTTACTGCGTATTCTGCATGGTCACAGCCGTGTTCACGTAGTCGTGTGTGACCTAATTTGAGGGGTCACGATCGTGCATAGCTCATGCACGCCCGTGCACCCAGTGAAAATGTGAATGTTGCTTGAAATTCCAGAACCTTGCACGACCATATGCACGACTTGGTCACGGTCCCGTGCGAGTTCACGCACGCCCGTGAACACGACACGAACACCCGTGCGTCAGACAAAAATCAGAATTTAAGCTTAAAAATGAGAAATATGCACAGTAAACCCTATCCATTGGATATAAAACAGTAAAATGAGCTCAAATAATAATACATGATGCATCATATGCATATACATAGCATGACATGCCATCCAGAGTTTTCAGATACGGATCCGAGGATCTGAATTCATGTTTTCAGTTGAAAAACACAGTTTTCAAAGGTGAATACGAGGGGGCACTTGTGAGTTTCAGCACCCATATTACCAAGAGCTATATGCTCATTACTAGCCCTATGTATTGGCATTTGTCGGGTTGCTCAGCTAGTAGTTTAGGTTTTCTGGTCCAAGGATTAGATGAGTTATAGCGCGAGACGCTCAGTTCAGTTCAGTTTCCAGGCCCAGGCCTGATGGCATTACGTAGGCCATACAGTTTGTGGCACGTGTTTACAGAGAAAACTCACATGGCCAAGGTGTCGAATCCCTGTATTCATCAGTCTGTGCAGCATAGTTTTCAGCATAGCATGTACCCCAGGGTACTCAGTTTTCAGTATAGCTTTCAGATAAAGCTTTATATGATCTTCAGATATGGGATCCCAGGATCCAACAGTAGTTTTCATGAACAATTTTCAGAAAACTATTTTTAGTATACAGGCCCAGGCCTAGTTATGATTTCAGTATGTTATCATATCATCTCATGATTATATGACACAGTGCATATCATTCAGAGAATGATAAGATAGTAAGAAACTGTAATTGAACAGAATATGAAACGTGTAAAAGACACGAACAGCAGAACATCAGAACATGAAATGACTCGTGAATTTCAGTAACAGATCAGAACAGTTCAGTTTATGCTTTCAGTCAGAGTTTGTGTGTCAAGTTTGACCTCTCAAATTACTCTTCACTCTAGGTTGTTTACATATACTCATATACGTATTTTACGACCCGGTATGAGGTAGTATCCGACCAGTGAAGATGAGACCGTCAGAGTGGTTTTCAGTTGAGCCTGTTCTGTTGAGTTGAGGTGGCAATCCTTCGAGAAGGGTTGGTTTAGGGTCAGAGGATATAAAGTGCTTACTGGGTGATTTTATCACTCACTCCCTACTTCCCTTTCTTTTGTAGGTGAGTTTTGGGAGCTGAGAGGTGGAGTTTGCTGCTATCTGGGATCCAGTTCATTTCAGTTTCAGTTGTATGCACATGTATATGTTTTTCCGTGAATATTTTAATATAATACAGTTTTAATTGGGCATGTATATATGTATGTATACATTGTACTACAGGTCTTCCGCTGTAATATTTTAGTTTCAGTTAAGCATTTCGGTTGGGTATTATTGACCATATTTTTCTTAATTATTTATTATTATTTTATTTAAAGCAGTGAACAGTAATACCCTTTTGGGATGTCTTACAATAATTAAGTCAAGTAAAATATTGTTACACTTTTGAAGTTGAATTTGAAAAGTTAGAGCTTGAAATAAAAATTATTAATTCAAGCTTACTTTAAAAAACTATAGCAAAATATTATGATTTATATATTTATTAATTATTTTATATTTAAAATTTGGTGTTGAGTTTTGTATGTAAATTTTAAAACTGGGGGGTTTCAAATTATAAGTACTAAACGAGCAGCTTGACTCGATTAATATTTATATCATTTTTAAGTGTAGCTAAATAACCAAAAGTAAACGTGTGATCTCTCAAGGTTAAAATACACTAAATCAATTGGAGAAAAAAAAAGTTGGAAGACTTATTCCCATTTAAGGATTGTTGAAAGGAAAAAATTAAAAAAGAATCAAATATTTATCAATTTATTAAATTTGTTAATAAATTTTATTAAATTTTTATAAAATTATTAAAAAAATTCTTGAACTAAATTACATTTCCTCCCAAAATTTTATTAATTTTTTTTACTCTAATTTATATTAATTATAATCAAAACTTAAAAAAAAAATTGCGCGGGTATAAATATAAATAGGGATGTCAATAATAAATAACTATATGTTGGGTTAAACAATAATTTTTAACAAATTTAAAGGATCATTTAAATTTGAAAAAACCTTGGGTGTTTTTTGAAAATTTTTAAGATATTTTTCTAAGTCAAAATATTAAGAGTATTTTTGAAAATTGAAATCTTCTATATATTCCTCGATAATTTCAAAAATAATAATTATATTATTAAAAAACATGTCAAGCTAGAAATATAAATATATTATTATAAATTATCAAAATTATAAAATATTTTTAAAATATATATGTGAATATGACAATTTAAAAAGAAAGATAGAAAATTATCTATTTTCTCTTAACACGTTTAATAAAATAGTGATATATCACAAATATATCTCTATCATATAAAATGATGTATTTCAACCTATAATTTTTTGATAATTTTAAGGGGTTATTAAAATTTAAAAAATGCTTAAGGTGTTTTTAAAAGTTTAAGATAATTTGAAAAAATTTTAACGTGTTTTTAAAATTTTTTAAATTTCAATATTGTCTCTTAATAATTTAAAAAATGACAAATAATTCGTAAATATAATAATTTTTAAAATATATAAGTAAATATAATAAATTTTAAAACAAAATAGAGAAATTGACTATTTATCTCTAATAAGTTTTAAAAAATAATGGTTATACCTCAAATGCATCTCTGTTATAATATTTGGATAAAATGATATATTTTTAAAATAAATTAGAATTTTTTAAAATTTTAGGGGATTTTGAAATTCAAAAAAAAAAAAAAAACTTGAGTTGCTATAAAATTTTAACAGGGTTTTGAAATTTGAAAAAAATTTGGAGTGTTTTTAAAATTTTAAAATTTTAATATACCTCCTTAATAATTTAAAAAATAATAATTATACTCCTAAAAACATAACAAGTAAATGATGTAAATATTTTATTATAAACAATTGATATTATAATATATTTTTAAAATATACGTGTGAATATAATAATTCGTAAAACAAAAGAAAACTTATCTATATTATTTTTAAAAAATTACGTTTATATCTTAAACACCTTTTTACTATAATATTTAAATGAAATAACATAAATATTTTATTATTATTAAAACTAATAATTAATTTTTTGATAAATTAGTGAGAATTTATTTTTAAAAAATTTAATATATGAAAATTTATCATTTTATCAAACCCTAGGTGGGAAATAGTCTTTTGGAGAAAAAAAAAAAATGGAAACATACTCTAATCTAAGTTAAATCTGAAAAATTTTAATAAATAATTGGCATTACATAGTATCCGATCAAACGTGGAAAGGCAATACTTCTACTCATCTTTTATTTCTTTGCTTTTGCCTAACTAATAAATTTCAACTCCCGAACTTTAAAAATGACATTTTCTCGCATTTCATGAGATTTTGTTAGTGAATTTATTTAGATTTTAAGGTAAAATAAAAAAATAAAAAAAGACAAAGTACGTTTAGTAATTGACTATTAAAATTTAAATATTTATGTAATGAGTTTAATTGCTTTTATACCTTTATAAAACATTGAAATTGTTAAACCCCAAAAGCAATATGGTAAATAACCTAAAAAGGGGGGGGGCGGGGGGGCGGGGGGGAATAGGTTATTTAAAAATATTTTGCAATTATAAATCTTTTCCTATTCTACCGACTCAAACGTATATATATAATTCCAAACAAACACAACCAATCAAATAAATCAAAACAATTAAGCACAAATAAATATTCGACTAAGCAAGTATAAATAAAGAGAGTAAAGGGAAAGAAGTGCTCAGCCGATTTATAGTGGTTCGGAGCTTCTCCACGCCTTCTACGTCCACTACTCCAAGCAACCCCGCTCGAAGATTTTCCTTCCACTAACTTTAACCCAAAATTACAATAGTTTTGATCCAAGGGATTTCGCCCTTAACACTAGTTTTGATACAAGGGATTGCGCCCTTAACTTAGTTTTAACATGGATTACGCCCCACACTAGTTTCACGGGATTGCGCCCAAAGGTTTGTGGAATATTACAAAAATTTACCTCACAAGGCTGATTTACAATGTGCTCTCAATGTTTCTCTCTAATGAAAATACAAATAAGTTTTGTGAGAGAAATTTGGAGAAGAATTAGAGAATGACAAATTGTCAGTGTTTTGCTTGATTATCTCTAACCCTTCAATCTTCAAACCATCTCCAATTTATAGGAATTGGAAGAATAGAGCCGTTGGGATGATTTGAGAGCCGTTAGAGCTTTTCTGGAAAGTTACACAGGCGTGTCCTCTTGTTGCACGGTCGTGCTTCCCTTTTTTTGCATTTCCAACGATCAATTTTGTGCTAGCACGGGCGTGCGTATTTGCAACACACGGGCGTGTGTTATTTTTCTTCAGATGCCTTCAGATTCCAGAAGCTAGCACGGGCACACGCACGGGAAACACACGGCTGAATTTTTTCTTTGCACACGGGCGTGTGTTTCTATTATACGGTCGTGTGTTATTAATGCTCTTGTTTTGTCTTTATTTGGCACGGCAGCATAACACGGACGTGTAGAAAATTTTCTTCATGGCACATGGGAGTGCGCCTCATGTGCATGGTCATGCACCCCATACACACGGGTGTGTGCCTTAAAACACACGGGTGTGTGTCTCATGCACATGGCCGTGTGCCTCATGCGCATGGTCATGTACCTTTTACACATGGCCGTGTGCCTCATGTGCATGGTCATGTGCCTTATACACATGGTAGTGTGCCTCATGCACATGGTCATGTGTCTTCTTTAAGCAAATCTGAATTGCAATAAAAGATAACACGATTGTGTGGTCTAATTACACACGATCATGTATTAGATAATTTTTACAAAAAATAAACCCTTTGATCCTTTTGTCATATCCGATATATGCATGGATCGGTTAGATATTTTAACATATGTTTTGCATTAATTCAAAATCCACAAGGGTTCAGCAGAAATGACAAAATAAAAAAAAAAGTCAAGTCTAATTTATTAAAATAGTTTTTTTTAAAATTATGATATATAATTTTAATCAATTTTTTTATGCATTATATAGATATAATTAAAACCTCAACTCAATATTCATTTTACCCTTATTTTTACAATTATGAACCTATAAACAATAATATAAACAATATTTATAAATAGTACTATATCTATTCACCTACATTATAAATAATATCCTATCTACCTATATTTGTAAACAATATCATAAATAGTATTTTATAAACAATATTATATATATCTCCCACTTACAAGTAGTATCACACATGTTTTTATTTATAAAGCGTATGTAAACAACATTTGAGAATAGTTTAATAATAGTACCACTTTTATTCGTTTTTTATAAATAATATTACGTCCACCCCTTATTAATAATATATAAACAGTATCATATCCCATGAACAGTATATGTCTACGTACTTTAAAGTTATTAAGGTTAAAGATAAAAGTAAAATGGTTATTGAGTTAGCATAATTAAAAATAAAATGCAATTTAAAAAACATTTCAAAAATATGAGACTTATAAAAGTGAATGTAAATTACAAATTTCTCTCGAGAAATCATCTTCTTCTTCATTTCACCTTCATTTTCTCTCACACACCACCACCTCCACTTTACCACTATCGCTGTCATTATCAAAATCAACAATATTACCATTAAAACTATATATTCAAACAATTGAATTATAATTTTCAGTTTATTTCAATATTTTAATTACATTATATGTGGTGAACAAGCCATGTTTCTAAATCCAAAATGTATTTGATTGTAGTGTCATAAAAAATAATATGGAATTTTAATTTGTTGCTGGATTCATAATGGATTTGTCTCCTCAAACACACTGCTTCAAATTCATTATGTATTAAGCCTTTGGAGTTATTATAACTTTGTTTTAATCCCATGGAGTTCTATTTTCTGTTGTATTACGATTTGATCTATCATTCATCTTGCATATATAATTGCTAGAAAACTTGATGTTGTAGACTCTTTTTAATCAAAGACGACAACGACTCATGTGGTAGACATTGATTCATCGAAAACATTTCTAAAAAACTTCATATGAAATTCAACTAAAACTAGTCTTAATCCAAGTTCATAGAACCCTCAAATTAAGACTAATCTTAGCCTAAAACCTTAGAACCCTGGAAAAGAGGGTTCATAGAACCTGGAATTCATATTTAAACAATAGAAGAAGGAAGAAGGAAAAAAGGAAGAGAATAAGAAAGAGAGGAGGAAAAAAGGAGAGGGGAAAAAAAAAGGAAAATTTTTCTATATTTGAAAAAGCCTAAAAAAGTTAAAATGGGAGAGAAAAAAGGGGGAGAGAGAAGAAACCTAAGAAAGTCAAAAAAAAAAAAAAGTTTCTTGGTCTTTGAACGAGTAATTGGTCCAAAAGTATGCCTATGTAATCTTGGGCAGCCTCTGTAACATCATGAATCACATCATTTTTCCTAGGTTGAATAAGAACCAATTCATTTTTTTATTTCTAAATTATGCAATGTAGCCAAATTCAATGTGAATCTACATCTTTCATTTATACACTTGATAAAATACGATCATTATATACTACATGGACTTTCTAAATAATCTCGTCATGGACTGGGTTGAAGATAGCAAAGGACACAGTTCGAGGCCTTTTTGCTGGGCTCTTTATAAACTTTTGTCTATAGATTGGCCCAACCAACTGTAGATACCCAAACAACTTACATTTTTATTAAGGCCTTGACTTGAAAGGGACATAAATAAATAAAAAGGAAATTTATATTATCAAAATTGTTCATTGTTGATATTGCGTCCCAGCAAAAGCTAGTAAACGGGGCTTCATTGCCCCCTTTCGAAATTTTCATGAAAATGAAACAAGAAGAAGAAGAAGAAGAAGATTTGCATATTATACTCATTCAATAATCTTGTCTGGCATACTTAATTTAATTTTGATTAATTTTTTGGTTTATTTTTCTCTGAATATTACCCTAATTTAGTTATATTTTACTGTAAGTAAAAGGATTAGTTTAAAAAGAAGCTAAAAGTTTGTCTCAAAGATTAGATGCCTATATGGTAATTGTTAATATATAAAAGTAAATTTTAGGAGTACTAGACCTTTCAAGAAAGCATGGTTTTTTTATGTTAAAACTCTAAATTAAAATAAAATATCGAACAATCAGAAAAACAATATCGTTAAGACTGATCTTAACTTAAATTTTAAAATGAGTATTTCCATGAAAGAATGGGCCATCTAGGTTGGAATTCCAAATTAAGATAGAATGTCAAACTTGTAGTATTCCAGAGTAGAAAAGCCTTTAGGGGTAGAGTTTTGGGGTTAGAAATGAGATTCAGGGAGAGATTGGGAGTCTAGAGGAGTTTAGGGATGAGTTAGTAAGTTTTCGCAGCTGTGTGGCCTTCGTATGATTCCTTTAGGGAGGTTTCAATCATGCGAAACGTGGGAAATGAATTATACTCATTTTTCCATGTGCACTCCAGTGCACTTTGCCCTGCACACCCGTGCAAGTGGGTAGAAAGAGAGAGTCGGGAGAGTTATTGCTTCTCACCCAGCCTTTATTCCCATTTCAGCATTTTCTTCTCTTCATTTGCAGCAACTCCCAACCCTAGAGTTGATTTGTAGCCACCAACAGCTTCTAATCCAGCAAGAGAGTAGAGAGAATATCTTGAGATAGATTTCCAGCAGTCATGTCAAAAGGTAAGTGTTTCTTACTTCTTATCGAGTTTCCCAGCTTGCATTTTGATGTTTGATGATGCTTAGACGTGTTCCTTGCATGTTTATGAGTTTATGCATGTTTGTATGCTGCTATGTGATGAAATGATGAGTTAGATGATGATTTTCCACCCAAGAACCATGCTTGCTTTGCTTGTATGTGTTTATGTGAGAGAAATGCTTGATTTTCATGGTGGAATGTGCTGAGAATGTTGAATGATGAAATTAAAGTGATATGCATGCTTATTGAAGTGCTTAGAATGCATGTTAAAAGTTAATTTTGAAATTGATTGAGAAATGGATGTGTTTTGGTTGGTTTTCCTGCATTTCTAGGCATGTGCTCATGTTGCAGAACCAGACACATGCCCGTACGCCCTCATGAGCACGCCCGTGTGTCTTCGATTCTGTAAGGGCACCCTCGTGTGCACGAAGTGCACACAGCTAAAATGTAGAGGACATGATCGTGTGTCTTGAAAGACACGACCGTGTGACAACTATTTCAGTAAAATTACCCAGAAATTCCAGAAGCGTGCACGACCGGTTGCACGACTAGTGCACGACCCCGTGCGTCTGGGCACACGCCCATGTGCCTTTGCCATGCACGCCCGTGTGTGTGTCATGCACGACCGTGTGCTTTGTTCACACACCCGTGTGTCAGCCATTTTTCAGAAATTAAGCAGCAAAATGAAATAAAAAGATTTGATAACCATTCCAAAGGTTAATAATCACCAGATAAGTCAAAATTCAGACAAAAAATGCTGCATGAGCATATCATAGCATGCCATGTAGTCTGAGAGAGGATCAAGGGATTCGAATTCAGTAGTTTCAACATTCAGAACCTGATATACAGGTTATAGTTTTGGGTGAACTCGAGGGAGCATCTGTGGGATTCAGCTTTTTGACACCAGTCAGATTGTTCAGCACATTATTCAACTTTCTAGCCAGTAGCTAGACTGTCCAGCCTATATGGTCGAGATACCGAATCCTTATGTTCATCAGCCTGATCAGCATAGCAGGTATCTTTGGGTACATATAGATTACTCAGATGCATGCATCATCAGCTATTTTTAGTTAGCATGACATGACATACATATCATGACATATAATAATTATAATAATAAGATTCCAGATAATCAGATAAACAGTTTCAGCGTCAGCAAGCGACTAGATGTATGAATAGGGTCGAGGCCAGTTATGCACGATATTGTATGTTGCTTGCTTGGGTTGAGGGAAGTAAGAAATGCTTACTGAATAATATTTATCACTTATCCCTTTCCTTATTCCTTCCTTTTCAAGTCTGTTTGCTACTGGTGAGGAGCGGGCAGATTGAGGCTAGCGGGAGGGGACCCCACACACCAGTATTCAGTTGTACATTTCAGTTTTGGCCTGTTGGGCTTTGTATTTTTGTACATGTTGTAAATTTGTACATAACAGTTTTATATTTATGAAAAAGGCCATTGGGCCCATCGTACAGTTATGTATTTCAGTTGTATTTTTCAGCTTTCACTTGTATACATATGTATAGCAGTAATTTTCTTTTCGTAGGATTTCTATCGCGTATATCCAGATTTTCAGATTATTAATAAAAGAACCACATTATTCAGCAACAGGGATACGCATGGCGACAGGTCCTACAAAACTACCATAGCAATGACTAATGGAACGACCGTTATTTAAATTCTAGAATAGGTGTTTCATTGATTGTATCATCTATTTTATTATAGATATAAATTTACACTTTTTAAAGATTTTTTTGGAGATTAGGTAATTCTTAGAAGTGTCTTTTTGACAAAAAAACTTGGAGTTTAGGGTTTAATTAGAAGAATAAAAGGAGACGAGAACTGTTGGCTGCATCCTATGCTAACAGGAGAGAGTTATCTTTCCTTATTTTCATATTTAGCTTTCAAAGACATTTTCACTACAATGATGTTGTTATTATGTTTTTTATTCAGTTATAAACTAAGTTTCTTATATTAAGACCATGTAATGACAAAAAAAATATGATGCTACAAGGACGTAAGATTTTTATTAACTAAATCCATTGAATTTTGTTAAATTATATGATTTTATTTGTAATACTTGTAAGTGTTTGGTCAACGTTTATTTGATTAGATGTCTAATTTTAAGATTGAACGAAGTTAAATTAGATTAAGCATTATATATATCATACATGATAAAATAAAATCAATTAAAGAAAAAAGTTAGTTTTTTGATACGATTTTTGACGGTAAAGCGACTCTCAAAACACATTTTAAGTTAGAAATTTTATAATAATACTGTATTTCAATTAATTCAACTTTGATAGAGATATAAAAGATTGAATGAAAATGCATTTCTTATAACCTAGAGAGAGTAACAAATACATTAGAAGATTTCGTCAGTGCATGTTCAATGTATTAATTTGATTGCGTAAAATCCACAATTTACGCCATATAGTTAAGTTTATATATGTGTCATAGTTGCCTAAATTCATTGTTTATCATTGACTTAGTTGTTGTTTGGACTAGTCTATTTTGTTAGAATAATTAATTAGTTCATTTAATTCTAAATCTTTAATAGGTTTGACTTAAAATAAGTAGTTCATAATTCCAATAATTAAATAGTTTATTCCTCGTTAGATTGGGGCTTGTTCCATTATATTACTTAATACAAACTAGGATATTTACTAGGTTATGAATGAATACACATACACCTCTGAAAACGCTTGTAAAAATTTCTAAGCCCTCTATGATTTAATATAGTGCACTACCCCCCAAATTGAAGTTTAATACATAGGCTAAAATTATGGAAGATGACTGAAACTTGAGAATATCTTATAATCTTGCCTATTTTTCTTACGATACAATAATTTGTCAAACTTAAAGATTAAAAAAAAAAGAAAAGGGAGTAAATATATCAATCTTATTACCTAAATTTAACAATCTTTTTTGCTTGAATTCATGCTTTATGTGTGAGATCTTTTATATGAGCTTATGGCTTAGAAAAAAATGATACTTAGGCTTAAAATGTTTTAGGGTTTTTGTTAGAAGGTTAGATATGAAAGCAAAATTCTATTTAATTAAGTTGGTTGATTATAACGGTTTAGTCGTTGGATGTTTGGTACAACAATCAAGGAAGATCTTCAAACCCATATTGAATTGCACTTATCTCCACTGATCAAACTCCAAAGGTGCCCGAGTAAGGTATCAATGATGCCTCAAAACCATGCAACCAATAGTAGTGATAACGTTTTCGATAGGTCTAGTGAGTTCATGGCCAGTGGCAAAGAAAACACCCTAGAAGCCTTGAAATGTGCGACTTGTGATTGCCGTCAAAACACTAACAAAAAAGAGGCGAAAGACGAGACCTAATTCAGCGGGAATTGTGGTAGAATTACAATGCTTAATGCGCTTCAACTACCCCCATCATTGTCATCTCCAATTACTTTCACCTTCTGTTTTCTTGGTGGTGTGAAGGAATCTTATAAGAAAAATGAAGGCAAAACCTATATGCGGAATATAGTACAATCAAGGGTGAAATGGCAAAGGAGTAGAGGTGGAAGACACTGGTGAAGTTGAGGCGACAAAGAATGATGGTGGAAGAAGAAAAAAAAAAATGAGGAAAAAAAAAAAAAAACGAAGAGAAAGAGAATTAATAAAAGTGTCATCAAAATTTGGGTCAAAAATAGTCATTTGGCTATAAATAAATAATAATAACTGCTATTATTCTTAATTTTATTCATTTTAACTTATTTTATGACTATTTTCCATCCCTCTTTTTTTCTTTCTTTATATCTTTTTATTATTAAATAATTTTGATATTTAAATCCCTCTTGTAAGTGGAGTGTACCTTGATAATACAAGATTGTTTAGACTATATATTTTTAATTTTCAAGCAAACAGTAAAATATATAATAAATTAAAAAAAAAAGAAGCATTACTTTAGCTTTAATTTGACTTTATAATCAGATTTGACAATTCAAAGTTAGAATTCTGCCTAACTTAATGCCTTGAAATGAGTTTTATTTCTATCCACTAATTCAATATTAGCCTCCGGAAGAAGCAAGTGATGGAGTTTTCTTAGGAGTAATAACATTTTCCTACCCAAGGTTAGCCCTACGTTTTCCACGTATAGTTAGTATAAATAGCTTCTTTTTTTTTTTTTTTTTTTAACCCAAAATCAAACTCCATTTAAAAACAATGTAAAAATAAAACAGTAATTTTATAATTCATTAATTTTAAAAAATAGATTTATTATTAAATTCAAATATTTTAAATATGACAATTTGATCCTTAAAAATGTTTAAAAACTCACAAATTAATCGCTAAAATATTTTCGAACCCCATATATTTTAAAACTATCATATAACCCTAATAGTTATGATATGGTATTTATATATATAATTTGTTATATTTCATTCAATTTTTTGAGAGTGTAACTTGCATTTTCTAGATTATTGGGGACAAACTAATATTTCAAAATTTTTTAAAGGCCTCAAACATTTGTTGAATTTTCAATAACCCTTAAAAATTTAAAAAAACTCTTAATATTTTTAAAAATTACAGTTTATCTTTTGATATATAATTGTATGATGAAAACACCGCTATATATAGGAAGAGAGGAAGAAGAGGGTGAGGGTGAAAAGAAAAAGAAATAAAAGATTTTTTTTTTTTTATATAACTTGGATATTTAAATAGTTATTATTAATTTTTGTTAATTTAAAGTTACTTGATAATTTTACAAAATGAAATATTAATACTGTTTTTTAAATAAATAAAATGTTAATTTCATTTTTTAATACTATTTTTCACTAGCTGTGTGTAATTTTGAGGGAAAAAATATTATTTATATTTGTTTTTGAGCGTCAAAATGTATTTATATCATATAGGGATTGAGACCAAACCATGGGATTAGGGGGTCCATGTATTAAGTTAAGTTTGGTCAATAGTTATATTGGATTTTAATGTAAATATTATATGAACCCTTTTTTTAATTACTTTAAAACTCTCTCTCATATCATAATTAATTAAATTCGTAACTACGGATTAGATAAATTTAAGAATAAATATTTATGATAATTCAAATTTTAATTATCTGAATGATCTCTATCTTTTACTGCTTAGATCAATCTCTAAGTTTAGTCCACTTTAATTAGATGCATGCCATTGTTTTAAGAGTGAGTTGACTTAGGAGGAGTAAATGGGTGAGAAGACGCAAGAAAAAGTTGTAACTTAAAATTTCAATCACCCACAAAACTAAACAATCAAGTTATTGACCATCACGTCACATGCCTGCGTAACATTCAATTCAATTCAATTCTCTTCTATAAAGTTCTTAGTCAACGAATTTCGTATGGAGGCAAAAGCTTTCTTTAATCCATTATTTATTATTCCAAGATGTATTATTAAATCATAATATTATGTTCAAAACTGTTGAAGATTAAAATCTTCATCCTTAATCCTCCAAAACCCATTTCAAAATCCCAACGATCTGACCACCCTGTATGGAAGAAGAGATTACGAGGATCTGCTTGCAATTCACATGGCACCTTCGCAATGATAAAAGAGATTTGTAAACGTGAGAGACACATAAAGAGAGAGAGCTGAGTCTTATTATTGTTGTTTTGCAGTAAAAAATTGTCCCACATGTCAACTTCTGAACTTAAATAAATCTTCCCTGAAAAACGTGCAAAGCTCTTCCAATTTCCTCTTAAAATCCTCCTACTTTCAGGTTCTCCGAATGAAACTGAAACGCCTCACACAAAGGCTTCCATATTCTTTAGCGTTTTAGTTAAGTTGTAGAACACAAGTCTTCAATCTTTATATATACATCTCCCCTTCAAGGCGTTTCTTCTACGTGTCATACATAAATCAACTCTCTCTTATCTTCTTTAAACCGAATTCTCTGGCTCTGCCACCAATGCTTGTCATGCACCACCGCTTCAGCAACTGAACAGGCCATTTTGACTTTTTTTTTTTTTTTTTAATTAAGTCGGTCGTTAGACATGAAGAACGAAGACCAAGCAAGGTCTCTGTTTGGTATCTCCCTCTCTGATCGATCCAAGTGGCAGCAGTTCCTCATTTGTTCTTCCGGCTTCTTCTTTGGCTATCTCGTTAATGGCGTTTGTGAGGTTCGTTTTGTTTTTGTTTTTGTTTTTACAGCTTTTTATGCGTTGCGTTTAATCCTGCTTTGTTAATTTCAGGAATACGTGTTTAATCGGCTTCAATTCAGGTATATGATTCTCTTTAGGGCTTTAAATCAGCTTTTTATGCGTTATTGAATCTTTGAAATTTGCAGCTATGGTTGGTATTTCACTTTTGTGCAAGGATTTGTGTACTTGGTGCTCATATACTTGCAAGGTTTCACCACCAAACAAATGGTGAATCCATGGAAAACATATGTAAAACTCTCTGCCGTATTAGTGGGTTCCCATGGATTAACCAAGGGCTCCTTGGCCTTCCTCAACTATCCAGCTCAACTCATGTTCAAGTCCACAAAGGTAAACTTGTGAGTTCCTAATGTTCTTATAGAAAAAAAAAATGTTGGAATGGTTTGCTTGATTGATTCTTTATGTAATTTTGATGGCTTTTTCCATTTGTGAAATCAGGTGCTTCCTGTAATGATAATGGGTGCCTTCATTCCTGGATTGAGAAGGAAATACCCAGTTCATGAATATGTCTCTGCTCTTCTTCTAGTTGTCGGTCTGATCATTTTCACCTTGGCTGACGCCCAAACTTCTCCAAACTTCAGTATGATTGGCGTCCTAATGATTTCTGGTGCTTTAGTTATGGATTCCTTTCTGGGTAATTTGCAAGAAGCAATTTTCACCATGAATCCTGACACAACACAGGTAGGTGATTTTCAACATTCATTTATGTGTCTATGAAGGAACAAATTTTCTCCTTATCTTGCTATTGATTTCCCTTTTAATCACATTTCTTATATAGATGGAGATGCTGTTTTGCTCAACAGTAGTGGGGTTGCCTTTCTTACTTGTACCAATGATTCTAACTGGAGAGCTCTTTAGGGCCTGGATTTCCTGTTCACAAGTAAACAACCATATGCCTTTTTCTTTTTTTTTTTTTTTTTTTTGAACAAGTTATCTGTGTGTGAATTTACATTTACGGCAAGGGAGTCAAGCTCATAGATAATGTGCCCACAATGCCGACCTGAACAAACTTTTCTGGAAAAAGTCAATAATCTGGTAGAATGCCCCCTTCATTCTAACCCCTAAACTCATTCAAAAATATTTTCTACCGTTAAGTCCAGGGGCTGGGATTGGCCGACTGGTTAAACATAAATATATTGTTATGTTATGGGCTATGTGAAGAACCTCTCATACCAGAAGATATGTGAATTTGCAATGTCTTGAGTGACAACTCTATTTTCCTATGAATTGCAGCATCCATATGTGTATGGGGTGTTGGTATTTGAAGCCACGGCAACATATGTGGGTCAAGTGTCTGTTTTATCTCTCATTGCCATTTTTGGAGCTGCCACCACTGCCATGGTAATTGAAATTTCTCTGCTTCATTTATAGATATTTCAAGTGGGTGGTTAAGGTAGTATTTATTTTAACTATTGGGTTGCAGATAACAACAGCAAGAAAGGCAGTAACCCTGATGCTCTCATACTTGATATTTACGAAGCCTTTAACTGAACAACACGGGACTGGGCTGCTGCTCATTGCTATGGGGATTATATTGAAGTTGGTGCCGGAAAACAAAGCCCCCACAAAGACTCCTAATTCATATACCATCTACAATAACAGGAAACCCCCACTACAACAAGAGAAATCCTCATCAGAAATTGAAGAGGAAGATGAGAAAAGAGCCTTGGTGTAAATTTTAGGGAGCTCTATATCTGTTCTGTTCTTGCATTTTGATTCATGTCTTTGCTTTTCTAGTCATAGAGAAGAAGATAAAAAAATAGTAGCTTTGCATTGTGGGAATTTGATTTAATTAGATCAATTACTTGAATCAGGCTTATATAATGCATGATGGCTAGTTTCTTACAATAGATCGGCAATAATATGTTTATAAATATACAACAACATTTATGATAAAATTTTAATATTTTTCAAGAGTTAACTAAAATATAAAGTATTTGAGTAATTATTAAACTTAATATAATATAATATAATACATAATCATAATTTAAAATATAATTTCAAAATTTTATATATATATATATATATACTATGAACATGTAACATAATTAATATTCAAACAAGTTTCAAATACATAACACAATTCAGATTCAAATTATAGTACAATCGAAATTCAAATTGTAATCTATAACATAAATTATATGAACAAAAAATAAAAACTCAAATAGGAGCATCATTCAATAAAGAAAAGTCATCATTATTCATTAAGTCATTTAGGTAAGCTGTAGTGGTTGATGTAAAATTAATATATTTGTTTATGTGAATTTTTTCATAGTTTGGAGGCTCTCTTAAATACCCAAGATCTATAGGTTCTAACCTGAATTCAAACTAGAAAGAGTTTAACTTGATTCGATTTGAATTTAACTCATATCTATGGTTTTAATTTATGGTTCAAATTCATAATTCAAGTTCAATTCAAATTCATGGCTTGAATTCGAAACTTAGATTTGTTGCTTGGTAAACTTGAGTTGAATTTGAGCCAAATCCAATCAACTATTTTTTATTCAAGCTAATTTCAAGCCAAAGGGTGTTTGTGCATCTTCTTGTTCTAACCCTAATCGAAACAATGTCATTTTAAATTTCCCTAAAAATAAAAAATCACACAAAGACAAACAAATAAAATGGTTGTTTAATACACGTTTGTTTAATACGAGAAACATGTAAAATATGTATTTAATGCATTTTAGGTTAAAAAATACGAAATAATGTATTTAAAACATAACAATATGGCCAACACGAATTAATTACAAATAATTTGTATTTTTACTAACAAGGATTATGAGTTGTATAAATGTAACCAAACATCTCAAATAATGTCATGATTATCTTCTAGAGTAAGACTTAAATTTCTTTTATTTTTTAAATTGGGATCAACTAATATTTGACAATGTTGGGGTTAAAATAACATTTGAAATAAATGAAGGTTAAATGCTATTCTACTAGAACCATTTGCAACAAATGGAGTAAAATAAAAGTATACATCAAAGGTTTCTTTTGATTCATAATAAATGTCATATTTCATTTATTTATTATTGTAGGACTAAAAAGAATGTACGATGATATATTTTTTTGGTAAGTACGATAGATTTCTGTCATTTAAGTAGATACGATGGTATTGCATTAAATTATAAATAAAAAATTATGAATCATAAATCATAAACCATAAACCTTACATAGTGTATTATAAATTATAATCTTAAACTCTAAACACTTAACTATAAAATCTAAAACATAAATTGTGAATTATAAAAATGTAAATAATAAATTATATACTTTGAACCCCAAACTTGTATAGGTCAAAAGACTCATCTCCATCCAAAGTTTTGTTCAAAAACAAAATTTTATATTCTAATTTTTTAAAACTCAAACACCCACTCATTGACCTTTTTTTATCTAAAGCTATTAATTTTTTTTTACCAAAATACCCTCATAAAAAATAATTATAATAAAATGTAAATAAACCCTAAATATAAAAATAATTAAGAATTTTTAAAAATACATACAAATATAAAAATTGAAAGTAAAAAATTTTAAAAATCCATCATCATCGATAACGATGACCGCCTACAATTGAATTAGGTGGCCAAAAACCAGGGGGTCAAATGACCATTTCCAGTTATCTGATTCAATTTTTGGCAATCATCATTGGAAGTAATGACTGCTTTTTTTTTTTCGGCTTTTTTGTATATGTTTTATATGTTTTATAATTTATTTTATTAATTTTTAAATTTTTAAATTTTTTTTAATTTATTATTTTTCAAAATTTTATTGAAAAAAACAAAAACACTCTTATGATTATTAATATTTAACCATTGATCGTTAAAGTTAATCATTAACTTTAGTCAATTGAGTGTTTGAGTTTTCAAAAGTTAGCAATTATGAATTTGTCATGTAAACAAACTATGGGAGATATTAAGTCCTTTGGCCACTTGTGTAACCTAAACCATCAACCTAAAACCATAAACTATAAATCCTATACCATAAACTTAAACTCCAAAACCTTAATCATAAACATAAAATGTAAATTGTTAACCTCAAATCGTAAACCATAAAACATAATCTCTAAACCATGAATCATAAGTCTTAAATTGTAAACTGCAAACTCTAAACCTCAAATAGTTTGCATGAATTCTTTATCTTAAATCATAAATCGTAAATCATAAACACTAAACCTTAAATCCAAAACTTCAATGCTTTACATCGTAAATAATAAATCTTAAAAGCTAAGCTTTAAAATGTAAATTTAAACCCTGAAACCCAAAATCGAAACCTTAAGCCTTAAACCATAAACTTTAAACCATATATCATAAACTGTGAAATATAAACCATAAATGGTAAACCAACCTCAAACCCTAAACTTTGATTCTTTACACCATAAACCTTAAATCGTAAATCTTTAGGTTATTGGTAAACAATAAACCTTAAACCATAAACTATAAACCCTAAAATGTGAATTATAAATCCTAATTTATAAACTGTAAACCTTAAATCTTTAAGTCTTCTAACCCTAATAATTGAACAATATTCATATATCCTCTTAGCATTTTACACGAGTAAAAACACCCAATACTTTGAAAATATGCATGAAATACTTTGAAAATAATCTTAAAAACAAATTGTAACACAAAGTCAGTCATGCAAATACCATACTATCCTTAATTCTATGTAAGGGACTTAATTTACATGAAAGTTCTTAAAAAATAATTTTTTAATAAAAGTGTTGTTAATTCTCTCAATCATAAATTATCATTTTAATTGATCTAGTCTAAAAACAAATTAATAAATCTAAACCACAAAAAAAAAAAAAAAAAAAATCGACTACATTTTAATGCAGTTGACAATATTGCATCTCTTATAACATTCATAATTATCAATCTATCGATAACACCTTCCTCACCATCTTGAAAATCACTAATTTAAAGCCACCATACAATCATATAATGAAGTGAAACTAAGAGAGATAAAAAAACAATTAAAAATAATAAATATTAGTTTATTAAACCCTATACGGCCAAATACTCCAAAGCGGTGAATAAACGTTTTTAAGAAGTAATGTGGAAATAAAACTTAAAAAAATTTAAATCATACAAGCAAGTTAAAACATGCAATATGCTAACAATCAAGAAGTAATTTAAGTTTATAAAAGTAAAAGAGTGGGGAAAAAAAATGTTCAAGGATTTATAATGGTATAAAGGTTCTATGTCAAGTCTCTTACGTTTACTTTTCAAGGCAACTCTATCGAAGTTCCACTATCAATATATCCACCAATATATTAGTTTATCATAGGCCTATGCCCAAATTATTCAACATTTACCCTTGTATACTAGTTGATTAGGGATCTCGCTTCTTATAATAGTTTATCTAAGTGTTAACACAAGTATGATAGATACAAAGATAGCAAGGGTTTTGTTTCTCAACTAGGCTAATTGAATATCTCTCAAAAGACACAAGTTTAAGAACAACAAGAGACAAAAAGTTAGAGAAATAATGTGATCTTGAGTAAAGAAGCTTAGGTTCTTTTCCTTTTCTTTTGCATCAACTTCTCTAACATTTGAATGGCTCGCAAGACTTGATTTTATATTGACTTTTGATCAATGATGCTTCCTAGCCATTTGAACTTAGAATAAAGTTATTGACTTCAAAAAATCTTCAGAGTTGTTCTTTAAAGTTCAACAAGTGGACATTCTTGTCTTGAAATAGGTTTTTCTAATCTAATGATTTTAAATTCATAAAAAGCATATTTGAAGAGGAGGTCTTTCTCCCATTTTGATACAAAAATTTTGTTGGATAGCCCTAAAAAATTTCCTTCTCTGTACTGGTTAGATGACGACAAACTTGAATTGGTTGATATCAATTATTAGTGTTGTGTGGTAAGGCTATGTGAGTTAGTTGTTGGGTTGGGCTGGTTAAAGGTTCGTGAGCTAGCTAGGGCTGGCAATTTTGGAGAATTTTGTTGGTAAATTGTATATAGGTTGGGAGTAACGTTTTAGGGTGAAGGGTTAGTTTTTTGGCTTGGGCGATCATACCTAGATTTGAGTTGGGTGTCTATCTTCTATGTTTTTTTTTTTTCAACACTTTGCACCATCTTTGTTGTCTTTTCCAAAAAGCATGGGTGGAATAAGTTTACCTTAGCCCTGATTTCCTCTTATAACCCATTCAAGACAACCTTTATCAAGATTAATTTGAAACATCATTCAAAGGTGTTGAGATTAATTTGAAGTGACACTTAAATTCTCTTACTATCAGGTCTTGTCGGAATGGTAGTAAGGTTTCATATTTTAAGCCTGTTGGGGTGAGATCAATCCACTAGAAGTGGGCGTTGTAGAATATAAGATTTAAAATTTTCAAATAGAACTTGAAATCACCCTTTTAGGATTACATTCTAGATATATATATATGAAAAACATGAAATAAACATACGGTGTCTGATAGCTACATACCTATTATAGAACTTCTCCAAATCTTTATGTGACAAGAGAACCATGTGTTATAAACGCTATTCTACCCTCTTAAGGTGGCACTCTTAGTAACTCATATGGAACACAAAGTTTTAGAGGTTTAAAACACCAGCTAAATGCTAATAGGGTGTATGTAAAGGCAGAAGGTGACAAAGAGCACAAACATGACTTTTAGAAAACTTGAAAAATGTATAAATGAAGAGATAAGTTATATATTTATAGAAAGTACATATGCATACTAATGTTTGTTAGACACATGGCATCTCTAAGAACACCAAATCGGCCCTATCCTAGTTGCTTTCCAAGAACAGACCGATCATTCAAATTTAAGATCTGGTTTGCATCCAAAATAGCATTATCAAGGTTTGGGACTTTGTAACAGTTACAGGATTGTGTTGAGGACTAAGTGGTTTCCTCACCACTGGTTAGTCCGTACAAGTGACAGAACTCCAATGAAAAGCAATCATTGAGCTTTTGAGTTTCAACACTACCAAGTCACCATCTTTTATGCTCAAAGAGCAATATCAAAAGGTAGTAAGGTTCAGCTTAATTCCCACAAAAACAGTTGCACCGAACCAACTTTCTAACAGAGCTTAAGCCTACATATTGTTAAAGAAAGACGAAGCCTCCAATTTCCAAATTCAAGAAGTTGGCCGTCTTCAATGTTCTTGCATTTATAACCTACTCCCAAATATTTTGGTTTTTCTTTCTCTTAATTCATATCCCTCATGTTAGAAAATAATGACAGATCTAGAACAGAACACACAAAACAGAACCTGAAGGATCGAACTCACACTCACCCACATGACGATTCTCAGAGTAAAGAAAACTCGTAACTTTCTCACCGATCCCACAAATGATAAGTTTTGTCTCATTAAATTACCAAGTTACCCCCGTCATGCGCACGTGCAATTATTATGATCCTAGGGACCCTTCTCTCGCTTTTTTATTTTATTTTATTTTCTTTAAATTGATGGTTTAATATAAAATTGTAGAATATATTTCAGTGGAGCGGAAACCACAAGAGAACCAATGGCTGGATGGTCATGATTATGTCCCCATGATTCTTTCGCATTGCTGGGTTCTGCCATGTGGAGTGATATGATTGGCTGTAAATGCCGCTTCTAATATTAAATAAGTGAATGAAAAGGAGAATAAAATCAGATTCAAACCAAATATATTTAGATTTATTTTTTAATTTAGTTTGAATAAGTTTAAAACAAATTATTTAAATTTGAATACGAATACAAACCCAAATTATAATTTCAAAAATCAATGAATACGAACTGTACAAATTGAATACGAATATAAATCAAATTTAAATTAAAAAATTTTAATTATATTTTATTAATTTTTTGTATTAATTATAATTTTTAATAAAATATAAATACAAATTATATAAATCAAATACAAGCTGAACACGAAGTAAGTTTTACGGACCGAATACAAATCCAAACTTTACTATAAAAAATTTTGATGAATACGAACCTAAACTATACAAAATGAACCGAATATGAATATTTACATGTTTATATTTAATTCGGTTTGAATCTAACTCTAAGGACGATTGTTGTAAAAGAAATGGAGCCGTGATAAATATTAATTTAATATAATTAAGATAATTTTTTATTTAAAAGATAAATTAATAATATAAATTATAAAATATAAAATATTATTTTTATATATTTAAAAATATTAACTTATGAATGAAAAAAATTATTTTTGTTAGGGAAATAAAGCAACAAATTAATTGGCTCAAGTCAAGCAATACTTATAATAAGTCACGTTTACTCTTTTGGCTTAAAATTTTTTTTTTATTTTTATATAAAATAAATAATATTTTTCACTTAAAATCAAAATTTATTAATAAACAAATTAAAAATAAAATTATTATTTTTATTCTTACCATTTTATTTTTAAAAATTATTACATAACATTAAATTAATTACATCTTTAAAAAATTTTAAATATCTAAATTATATAATAACTCACTTATTTCATTTTTTAAATATCTTTAAAAAATTATACCTCTCTTCTTAGTTTCACGTTATAAATGATAACAAGTGATAGTAATAATTGTACTATTATAAATCTAGTAGAAACATCAATAATATATAATTGTATATTTGTTACGTGAACTATAATTTTTGAAAATATTAAGAATTTTAAAAATCTTTAAAAAGTTTGAAAGTGTCTTTTAAATTTTTAAAATTTAAAATATTTTCTTCAATAGTTTCAAAAATAACAGTTATGCTCTTAAAGAACTAAACATAATACAACAAACTAGGGGCATAAAAGTCATATTATGATCTATTGGGTCATAATAGTTTTTTTATAATATATAGGGGTGTATCGTATTTTAAAGATTTTAGAGATTCATTGAAAACCCTTAATAACTAGAGAAATAATACTAGAGGGGGGTGAATAGGATTATTTAAAAATTCTAAAGCAACAATTACAACAAAAAATAATAATAGTCACAATGCACAATAAAAAGAGAGAGAGTTTAGAAATTGCTCAGCCAAATTTATAGAGGTTCGGAGCTTTGAACATAAGCCTCTTACGTCCTCTTCTTCAATCAAATCCGATTGAAGTTTCCACTATCTTCAAAACCCGAAGATACAATAGTTTTTTCCACAAAAGAATTTTGCCCTTTTTACAGAAGAAGTGTTGATCAAGAAGGTGATTGTTTTTGCCTCTGAATAGGCTGAAAATCAAATATTAAGTACAAATCTCTCAAGTGTATGAGTGTATAAGCTTAGAGAGAGAGAAAGAGCAATCAAAGAGTGAAGTAGATGACTTGATTTTTTTGCAATACGTTTCAGTAACTTTCTTCACTTCAAATGAGTCTCCTTTTATACTCCAATTATTACCGAGAATAGCAAGGAGCCGTTTTGCTAGCTTTGTATCCATTGAGGTGGTTGAAAAAGTATGCTCTGCAATAAATTTTCCAGGCGCACTGTCATGCTCTTCGAGTGCATGGAGGTGCTTGCTTCATTTATTACCTCGATCAGACTCCAACGGTCGATTTAAAAGCTTAGCGTCAATGGTGCACGGTCGTGCTTCAACTCTTCATGGTTTTTACCCAAAATTCCAGAAGCTCACACGACTTGGCTGCACGATGAACACACTGGCAGCACACGAGTAATTTTTTGCTAGCGTATGGTCGTGTGTCATAGCCGCATGGTCGTGTGTTGAATATGTGTCTTTAAGCTCTTGCACGACCAACCTAGCACGATCTCCTTGGTAGTGTTGTTCACTTGTCATCACGCACGGTCATGCGTCTACCATGTGCATGGTCGTGCGTTAACTGTCTTGCTTTGACTTCATGTACGGCTTCATTTGCACGACTTGATATCCCGTGCTTTTCAGGAATTACGCACACGGTCGTGTGCTCCAAATACGCACGATCATGTCTTTGACTTTTGAAATCTTTGACTCCACACGGTCGCGTTGTACGGTTGGACTGATAGTGCGTTAACCGTGTTGTGCATGCATACGGTCGTGCATCATGAATGCACGCCCGTATTGGTTCTGAAAATTTTCTTCAAATTTTTACAGTACTTCGCACGGTCAGGCGCACGGTCCGTGTTTTGGACACATGAGGACCCTTTTTGGTCAAGCACAGTCGTGCTACAAAAGCACACGGTCGTGCGAGACCTATATCTTACAAAAATAAAATTTTTCTCCCTTCTTTTGTCATGAATTACTTCATGCAAGGGATTAATTAGCAACATAAACACATTTTTATCATTAATTAGCAACTTAAGCATATTTTTATCATCATCAAAACATCAAGGGTTCAACATTTATTTATAAGTTTTCAACCATTTTAAGGGTTAAATTGTCATATTTAAAAATTTACTTTTAATTTGTAAACGTTATTTTTTATTTTGTTTCAAATTAATAAATAGTAAAATTATTATTTTATTTTCTTTAAATCGATGGTTTAATATAAAATTGTAGAATATATATCAGTGGAATGGAAACCACAGGAGAACCAATGGCTGGATGGTCACGATTATGTCCCCATGATTCTTTCGCATTGCTGGGTTCTGCCATGTGGAGTGATATGATTGGCTGTAAATGCCGCTCCTAATGTTAAATAGGTGAATGAAAAGAGGAATAAAATCAAATTCAAACCAAATATATTTAGATTTATTTTTTTATTCAGTTTGAATAAGTTTAAAATAAATTATTTGAATTTGAGTACGAATACCAACCCAAATTATAATTTTAAAAATCAATGAATACAAACAGTACAAACAAAATACGAATACAAACCAAATTTAAATTAAAAAATTTTAATTAAATTTTATTAATTTTTTACATTAGTTATAATTTTTAATTAAATATAAATACAAATTATATGAATCGAATACAAACTGAACATGAACTAAGTTTTATAAACCGAATACGAATCTAAACTTTACTATAAAAAAATTTGATAAATACGAATACAAACTTAAACTATACAAAACCAACCTCAATACAAATATTTACATGTTTATGTTTAATTCGGTTTGAATCTAACCCTAAAGGCGATTGTTGCAAACGAAATGGAGTCGTGATAAATATTAATTTAATATAAATAAGATAATTTTTTATTTAAAAGATAAATTAATAATATAAATTATAAAATATAAAATATTAATCATTTTTTTTAATATATTTTTTAAAAATATTAACTTATGAATGAAAAAAATTATTTTTGTTAGGGAAATAAAGCAACAAATTAATTGGCTCAAGTCAAGCAATACTTATAATAAGTCACGTTTACTCTTTTGGCTTAAAATTTTTTTTTTATTTTTATATAAAATAAATAATATTTTTCACTTAAAATCAAAATTTATTAATAGTCGAAATGCGCCAGTACCTTTATTTTACCTTCCCTACCATTTTACTTTCTTTTTAAAAAAATTATTATATAACATTAAATTAATTACATCTTTAAAAAATTTTAAATATCTAAATTATATAATAACTCACTTATTTCATTTTTTAAATATTTTTAAAAAATTATACCTCTCTTCTTAGTTTCACGTTATAAATGATAACAAGTGATACTAATAATTGTACTAATATAAATCTAGTAGAAACATTAATAATATATAATTGTATATTTGTTACGTGAACTATAATTTTTAAAAATATTAAGAATTTTAAAAATCTTTAAAAAGTTTGAAAGTGTCTTTTAAATTTTTTAAATTTTAAACATTTTCTTCAATAGTTTTAAAAATAATAGTTATGCTCCTAAAGAACTAAACATAATACAACAAACTAGGGGCATAAAAGTCATATTATGATCTATTGGGTCATCATAGTCTTTTTATAATATATAGGGGTGTATCGTATTTTAAAGATTTTAGAGTTTTATTTATAAGTTGTCAAAGGGTTAAATTGTCATATTTAAAATATTTATTTTTAATTTGTAAATGTTATTTTTTATTTTGTTTCAAATTAATAGGTAGTAAAATTATTATTTTATTTTTACACTATTTTTTTTTTTTTTTTATAGAATTTGATTTTAGATCGGAAAGAATTACTTATGTCACTTAGGATGAAAAAGTGTTTTTTAAGTCAAAGCTTTGGGTGGGAAAATGTAGTCGACTCTACATTTTACCAGGGCTGGATTCAAACCGAATATATTCGGATTCGTTTTTAATTCAGTTCGAATAAATCCGAAACGCGCCAAACGAATCCAAATACGAACACGAATCCAAACTGTAATTTTAAAATTTAACGAATACGAGTCTGAACACGAATTATGTAAACCGAACACAAACACGAACCCGAACTTAAAATAATAATTTTTTAATTAAATTTTTTTAATTATTTATATTAATTATAATTTTTAATAAATATAAAAACGAATTATACGAACCGAATACGAATACGAATCGAATATGAATTTAGTTACACGAACCAAACACAAATATGAACTTTGCTAAAATATATTCGACGAACATGAATACGAATCCGAATCTGAACAGTACGAAACGAGTCCGGATACAAATGTATTACTGTTTACATTCGATTCAGCTCAAATCCAACCCTACATTTTACTAACCAACATGACATCGTTCAGTCGATAGATATGTTATGCAATCAAATTACTTCTTAGTTAAAGTTATAAAAACAATATTAAAGAGATACTTAATTATTATATAACGATCAACTACATAGTCAATAACTAATGATGTAATTGACGATAAAACACGTCATTTTTACGTAAATTAATTTGAAATACAAGAAGAATCCCCTTTATCTATAAATAACAAGAAGAAAGAGAGTTGACAAATTCAGTTGTTCTCACATTCTCCTCCAGTATGCCAATTCCTTGTCCTACAATCATGGGATCATATCTCATTTTTATCTCTAGTCATAATTGAATAGCAATCAAATCACCCCTTTCTAAGAGCACTTTCCATAAATCTGCCTTATGACTTGGAAATGTAACCTGGGGATGATTGTGATAAGGCACTGATAAAGTTCAGCTTTTGAATCTTTACAGTTTTTTAGGGAGTAATATCCAGTGATCATTGAATTTAGAATTTTAATGTTGTTGTTATTATTATTATTATTATTATTACATAATGGAGCTACCTAGGGGGGAACTAATTCAACAATGTATCTAGAAGGGTTTAAATTGTATAAAGACCATACAAAAGGGAAATTAATTATTTTAACCAAAATTTTTACCACTTACTTATATAGCCTAAAAATTTTATATACATTTTTAGCAAATTAACATATTGAATGCCAATTTTGCCCTTCTTTAGTTTTTTTTAAGGGAAACACATCAAGAGTCAATATTATCTTCTACGCGAAACACTTAATAGTTACTGCATCAAACACTTAATCAAAATTGTTGTATCAAACAACTAATTTAGTAAATATTAACTTTTTTTAATATTATTGACATTATACTTAAAGAGCATCATAATGTAGGTTGCATGAGTAATTTGCATAAATAATGTGTTTGCTTATAGATTTCAGTTTATTTTGCTTTGTGGTAGTTAGAAAAAACTTCATTTATGTCAGATCTATGTGTTTTCCATTCATATAAGTCAAATATATATTATCTGCATGTTCTACGATTTTTTGAAAAAGGTAGGTGGTAAGTGGAAAGGGTAAACAATAAGTAGAAATGGTAAGCAAAAGGGAAGCGAAAAGCAAGGAGGATAAATAGTAAGTAGCATGGGATAGGAGATAAGTATTAAGTGTTTCTTGTAGGATGACAGGTAGGATTTATTACAAATAAGGGTAAGTGATTGGAGTAAGCAGTAAGGGATATGGATAAGCGTTAAGTGGTAGGGGTAAGCGATAAGTATCAAAGGTAAGTGACAAGTAGGAAATCTTTTTTTTTTTAAATTGTAGACGGTTTAAGAAGGTGTTTCAATAGTAACTATTGGTTAACATTGTAGGCTTACCCTTGCTGCTTTTTATTTACCCCATATGTAACCTTAAATGTGTTGTAACTGTTTATTCACTTTTGTGTAAGGTATGACAGTTTTAGGTTGGTTGATATTTCAAAGTTGAAGATTCTATTAGCCAAAGTGTTTTTCAATCATGCCACCAATGACTGAAATATACTTCAGTCATAGACTTGATTAGTTGTAAGCATAGTTGTTCATCATCATCCTTTACATTACACTCTAATAGATATTGGTCGTCTTTACCCATATTAGGGTAAACATGGTCATTCATCATCATAAAGGCAAACAATTATCTACAACAACAATCAAAGATAAAGATCAAATTCGTCAAGTATAAGAATACTTAAAAGTTTGGGTATGCCCATTAAGGATCACGAGTCAATGTAATATAGCTGTTTTGAAGACCTTTTGATGTGTATATATAAATCCCACTTTGGCATGCACAAGCACCAATCATTCTTGATGGTAGACATCCAACAAAATAAGAATGATTCTCATAAGCTATTTTAGTAGTTGTAAGCATGGTCGTTCGTCATCAACTCCTATTGTAAATTGTTTGGTAAACTATGTACAATAACGTGAATGAGACAATGTTTGTCATTTTACAATGAAGTTTTCCCATTTTGTTACATGTAATTTTATTTACTATCAGTTATTCAATCCTCTCGTAATGATTGAATGCAATATCTCTTTATATGTTGTTAGTATTCAATTTGTTAATTTGCTAAAAACGTATAAAATTTTTTTAGGCTCAATATGTATAAGCTGTAAAAAATTTGGTTAAAATAATTAATTTCCCTATAAAAAATTTTACTGATTCCATTGTAAATATCAAGATACATGCTACTTTTCATACGTAAGAAAAGGTGGCACAACTAACGGTTTTTCTTAGCACAAGTAGGATTAGATTTGACGCGAGCCAACTTGGGTTCGAGCCTAATATTCAAAAGTTGTTGAGTTTAAGTTTGAGCTCGAGTTCAAGCCTATAATGAATTTGGCTTACGAAACTCGCGAGCATAAAAAATATGATTTAAATTGATTAAAATAACATTATTTTAATTAATATATATCAAAATAACATCGTTTTGATTATTTAACATGTCTAATGAGCTAAGTTTGACAAGTTCGCATTTGAACTCGAACTCTAATTAAGTCAAATCTAACCTTAAAGCACAAGTGCATTCTCGATGCTCTTCTAATGATTGCTCCTAGGAAAGCTAGGGGCTATCAAACAAAATGGTTACAAAATTCGACTGCAGAATCCGACTCCCTGTTCATGGAAGTATCGAAAAATCTAGCATATAGCACAACTCTTATGAGTTTAGATAGGATCTCCCAGATAGTTATAAGTGTTGCACAAGCAGATGTTGTGTGGTAGAAATTGTTTATTGAATCAAAAGGAATCATTTACAGGAAAAAAAAAAGAAAGGTCTCAAGGTTATCCGGGTGGTCCACCTGGAAATCTGGACCATAGAGCTAGTGGAAGCATCATTTTTGTCCCTTCAGGCAAGAAAGAACTAGTGGAAGTAGCAAAGGAAAGCTTTGAAAAGGCCAATCTCATATTCATCATGTATCTATCTTTACATATGTATTTAGGATGCATGACATCAACTTTAAATGTTGAAGAAAAATAAATTTTATAGTGTTTAATAATTGATGAAAGATATGAAGATTTTGATTATGACATTCTGAACTATGATTCAAAAGTGGGTTTCATTTTGGGCCATACCAAGATTGTCTCTACCTGCATACAAAAAGATTCCCAATTAGACTTTCAGCTCCTATCAATTCATATATGCCAGCCCCCACCATCTCACTCCAACTTTATCTTTCTTTTTCAATTATTTTGTAAGCAGATGGTTCATATGATTATATTGTCTATTTGTTTTTTGAAAATGTTTATACAATATGCATAATCCTCTGGCAAATTTTATTACCGTTGAGGACTTCCATAAATAATACATGGCAGGCCTGGCTGATGCTTCATTTTTAGCACAGCTCATGAAGGGTATGACTCACAAAATTACGGGTTCTCTTTGTCCCGTGGGACATGTGAGTCATGTTAAGGCCTCGGGATAAGCTTTTGGATCGGTTAAAATTAAAAAAATAAAAAATATATAGTTTGGAAGGTTGACCCAAAAAAACATACGAGCTAACACTCTATGGGCCTATAAAAGTACAAATCAAAGGGCTTTGGACCATGCTATGAATTTGAGTCATAAATTTGAATTAAAATTAAATATAATTTGAGTCAAATTATTTATATTCAAATCAAGTTCGAGTCAAACTCAAACTGAACTTAAACCATGGGGTGTATAGACTCGGTTTGACTTGAATCCACCCTAAAGTATCTACTTTTGGTTTTTTTTTTTAAATGTTATTTTTTATTCTCAGGGCAACTATTGGTATTTCAATATATTAAAGAGAATATTATTGCCCTTTTCTTCTTCTAGCACATCTTATCTTCCAACAGGAATTTTCGAGATAACAAAATGCAAAATTTTTATTTATGAATTCGTCATGTTTAAAAAAAAAAAAATCAAATATTCTTCTATGGCCAAGATTGATCATTATTAGTTAAAATATAATTTAATAAAAGCGAAATTGATATTTTCTTAGACTTAGGTCTAAATGTTATTTTTAAAAATT
>JAJEJH010001301.1:16194-48372 GCA_026122585.1 Anacardium occidentale | reverse complement strand
TAGTCAAACAAAGTATTATTGACACACAATCATGCAACATTCATGCATGATGCTTCTAGTCGTTAATTCATAGGTGATAGAGACTTGAATAGTATGCCTTATCTATAATTCATTAAACAATGCAAGGTCGATATGTAGATTCCAAACTTAATGCATGATGGTATAACTTAAAACAAAAAGGAGTACCAGAAGGCACTATGGTCATGCTTGTCCTTGACATGACCCTACGCCTATTCTTATAAATAAGAGTGTGATTCATTTGTCAAGTGTTTAATTTTCATGCAACCTTTCCTAATTATCAGAAAGGTTACTATACACTTATAAACACTTGGCATTCATACACCCTACCTAAACAAATACAAAGCTATATAGAGATTCTAAACTAGTATCCAAAACTATAGGAATCTAATTTAAGCTACTCTATATGGATAATGCTCATGCCAAAAGTCTATAAGCTATCAGGTAAGTGAACTACAAGGTTATCAGAAGTAGAATTTTAAAGGTACATTAGAGGTATGCTTTTTGGGATACACTCTTTGTTTATTTTAGTTTTATTTTTCACGTATTCTAATAAATATGATCTTACTCTAGAATTTTTAGACTCTATGATGAGTTTTATATTCTATTATGTGAGTGCCTTTCTAACTATCATGATATCCTAATAGTGGTATCAGAGCCACCATCTTCAAATGTATGAAAAACTATATCTATGATGATATTATTCATAAGCGTGTTATCATGTTTTTAGTAATTATATAACATATTAAATATGGTTGTTACATGAACATGTTATATTGTTGAGTTTTTGTTTTCTATGATTATATTGATATATTACAAATACTTGTTCGATTCATGCTACTGCTTAGATTGGGTTGAAAAAACATTGCCTGAAATGATTACGAAAGTTCATGTTTTGACAATGTCTTTGCCAAAATGTGTGATTTTCTAGCAATTTCCATCACTAGAAATCTTAGAAAATATCTCATGCATGTTCATACGTATCATAAACGTGCGGTTATGCAAAGCACAATGCATAGGGCTAACGCCATGTATTTTCCATATATCAACACATGGTCATGCCTATTAAAATGCACAACTATGTTAAGGTAAAAAATTTGTTTGTATGTGTCATATGCATGTTATGTCCTTGCCAGTACGGGGGTTTAGAATTTTTTGGAGTTTTAGACTTTTATGGGAGCATGATTGTGCATGACAAATACATGGTCATAGGTGGCAATTTTTTTATCTATCATGACCATATAACTTATCACACACGATCGTGTGTGATGTGATTTTTACGTTTTGACTTGGTTGACTACCTCAGGGCCAAAATGTAATTTTCACATCATTTGGGGGCACGTAAATTTTGTTTTATTATATGGACTAAAATGTAATTCAACACATGAACAAATTAATTAAAATTAATAAGATTTAATTTTAATTGGATGTACTAATTTACCAATGTAATGACAGTGTGAGGAGGTTGGGGTGAAAAATGAAGATGAGAGGAACAAGTAAGGAGAATACATAAAAAAAAAAAAGAAAAAGTAAAATAAAATATTTATAATTGATATTTAAATTTAGTTTAGATTTTTATTGTAATTTTAATAAAAATAAGGACAAATTAGTAATGGATATTTGCATTATATATTAAAGGTAGTTTTGTAATTTCACTAAAAGGTTAAATTACTAATTTACCATGAAACCAAATAATTTACACTAACAAATTGACTAATAGGTGAGAAAATGGACTTTTTCAATTTAAAGTTTGGGTGAGAATAGTCATTTAGCCTTACGAGTGCCTTAAACTTGTATAAATGGTAATTGAGTTAATGATTTTGACCAAAAAAATAAGATAAAATGCTCTATAATTGGAAAAAAAATTAAAAAAAAAACATATTGATTTAGTATCATATATAGACTTAATTACCATACATGCTTCGACTATAGTTATATAATAGATTGTTTATGGCCATAACACTCATATCTAAATCTCTCTTAACTTCATCTTCCATATTAGAGTAAAAATGAAAAGCTTCTCAATATTTGTCATTCTTTTTCTCTTTCTCTTGGCCACTACAGGTAGACTTTTTAATCTTAATCAATTTTGTTTAGAATATTTTAGATTTAAGAATTTAAATTATTCATCTTGTAAATCTTGTAGGTTATGACTTATGTATGGTGGATGCCAAAAATTGTGAAGAATTTTTAAAACCTACACAAGGTGGTTGTGAGACAGATACTTGCGTTGGAGCGTGCCAGGCAAAGCATGGAGCCAATGCTCAAGGGACTTGCACTGCTCTCCACCTTTATTGCCATTGTACCTTCCCTTGTTAATTTTATAAGAGAAAATGATTAAAATAATAAGTTTTTAATGAATAAAAACAACTTAAAGCATTTTTTTAGCATTTAACACATTTGATCTATTTTTTATGTGTACTCAATGCGTGTTCATGTATTCAATATGTGTTGCACTATTTGGAAAGAGAATGCATTACAATAACAAGAAATAATGATATGTGATGACTAGGTCATGCACAGACTTTAGCATTAACGTATGTTATGATGAATTTTAACGATTAATGACTGAAAAAATAACATAATTTATTAACAAAATAATATTTATCATATTTACTTGAATTTAGTGTAAAAATTTAAGTATTTTGGGGCAGATTCGTGCTATTTTTTACTTTCAAAATTATGGAAAAATCATGTTCAAAGTCTAAATTTCAAGAATTTCAGGCCTTTTTGTTAGAGGAATGGTTATGAAATGATTGCTTCTAAAGTTAGTGTTAAACTAAAGCATGAAAACAACAAAAATTTGAAAAATTAAGCACAACACATTATGTACAGTAGAAACACATGATTCATAGGCAAAACGTGAAGCACACGTTGCCAGTAGTATTAGGATAGTGTGTTTTAGGTAATTTTCAAAGCTAAAAGGGTTGAAGGAATGTGTATAATGTGATTTTTAGGGGTTATTTTTTATAGTTTTCAATAGGTTGGGGTTAATTTGGAAGAGGGTTAATGAAAGTGACCAAAATATCAAATAGAATACCTGTTTTATCAACAAATTTTGTTCTTGGCTCTCTATTAAGCCACCCATACAAAGAATTTTTTTTCTTAATCTAATGTTAGAAATATTTTTTTTTTCTCTCTTACATTATTTCATTGAATCTGTTGTTTATAGTATGGGATGAAGTTCAGATCAATAGTTTATTTTTAGAGGTATTTAAATTTTTATGAAAATTTTTTTATGTTAAATTAAATTTGATAGTTTATTTTTCTTTTATATATATAACCTAAAAGCTCTCTATTGACCTAATAGTGTTTGTACATAAATTAAGAGTGGGCTCTAGTAAGCCATTGTGGCCATCTATCTGTTAAAGTGTCAGTATTTATATTTATAGTTTATTAGTAAATAGTTACTTTCATAATACAAATATTTTTGTCATTTTTTATCTCCAAAGGCTAAGGTCTAGAAATAGTATCAACCTTAGATGTTTCTTATTAGTAGAAACTAAAAATCAACTTAATAACCAAATGACATTAGACTGGGTAATGACCTAATCTTACTATTATCATAGAATTAGTCATCATTGATATACATCACTATATGTCTATCAAAGATAAGGTCTTTTATTATCGAAAGTGTTGAATCTTATGTTAAATTACTGTAACTTATAAATAGATCTTGATACAACTAATTACCATCTTTATGGTAACTTTTATTATGATAACACATTAGATGGTGTCAAACTATACTAATAATTGCATGAGACAGTATGGTAATCCTTAAGTATAACGATTACATATACCTTTATGTACTAAAGAGGATATGTTCTATAGACATTGAAAAAACTATTTATATGGGATCCTCTTGGCGGGTCATGTGTAGTGAACATGCCTATTAAATAATATACACCTATGTATTACACCAAAGTCCATCTAAGAACTTTGACACCTGTAAACTATCATTATTTTTCAATGGGGTCATTTAATACTATGATAGTCCTACCTTTATTACCTATGCCTTGAGTCATGGTAATGTTGAGCCTATGAATATTTTATAGAATGACCATCTTAATGAGTATATAGGAAAAACATGATTTGACCATCTAATTCTCTAACTTGACTTTACTATTCTAAGACCATTTATCCTAACATTATTGCCCTTACAAATAAAAAGTGTCACTAGAAGCTTATTCGTATATGATGTTATCAATAAACTAGTATCATTAAGAAGATTGATTTTAGAACATCAATCTTAGTAGTTAGTGGTGTTGGTGGTGGGACAACATTACCAATGCGATGACAATGTAAGGAGGCTGTGGTAAAGAATAAAGATGAAGGGAACAAGAGAAAAGAATATGTACAAAAGAAGTATAAAATAAAGAAAAAAGTAAAATAAAATATTTATAATTAATATGTAAATTTAGTTTATATTTTATTTTAATTTTAATTTTAAAAAAGGAAAAATTAGTAATGGAAATTTGCATTATATATTAAAGGTTTGTAATTTTACTAAAAGGTTAAATTAGTAAATTATAATGGAACCAAATAATTTACACTAACGAAATTGACAAATAGGTGAGAAAATGGACTTTTCCAGCTTATAGTTTGGGTGAGAATAATCATTCAGGCTTATGAGTGCCCTGAACCTATATAAATGGTAACTAAGTTAAGGACTTTGACAAAAAATCAGATAAAATGCTCTATAATTGGTAAAAAAAAGAGTAATAAGAAAAGTACATTAATTTAGTATCATATACGGATTTAATTACCATAAATGCTTTAACTACAGTTACATTATATATCAATCCATGGCCATAACACTCTTATCTAAATCTCTCTTAGCTTTTTCTTCCATACAAGAGCAAAAATGAAGAGCTTTTCAATCTCTGTCATTCTTTTTCTTGTTCTCTTTGCTATTACAGGTAGACCTTTCAATCTCAATCAATTTTATTTAGAAAATAATGTTTTAGATTAAAGAATTTTAATGATTCATTTTGTAAGTCTTGCAGGTTATAAGCTATCTATGGTTGATGCTAAAACTTGTAAAGATTTTTTAAAACCTGTACAAGGTGGTTGTGAGACAGATACTTGCGTTGGAGCTTGCCAGGCAAAACATGGGGCTAATGCTCGAGGAACTTGTACTGCTCTCCACATTTATTGTCGTTGTACCTTCCCTTGTTAATTTTTATAGGGAATATTGTTAACATAATCCTTTTTTAATTAATAAAAAAATTTTAATACCTTTCATTAGTGTTTAACACATTTGACTTGCTTTTTATGTGTACTCAACATGTGTTGTACTATTTAGGAAGAGAATGTCTCTCACAATATAAAACAACCATACATGATGATGAAGTTACTATAGGCTTTAGCATTGGCATGGGTTATGATGAATTCCGATAATTAACAACCTAAAAAATGATGTGATTTGTTAAGAAAATGATATTTATTCGTTTTTACTTGAATCTAGTGTAAGAATTTAAGCATTTTGTGGTGGATTCACAGTGCTTTTGACATTCAAAATCACAGTATGAAAAATTAAATTTGAAGTCTAAATTTTACCTATTTTTGGCCTTTTTTATTGGAGGAATAGCTGTGAAACAGTTGCTTTTAAAGTTGGTATTGAATTAGAGCATGAAAACAATAAAAATTTGAAGGATTGAGTATATTGTTTAGTGTAAAGTAGAAATGTGTGATTTATAGGCAAAACATGAAGCACGCGTTATTGGCGATGTTGGGGATAGGGGTGTTTTAGGTAATTTTTAGAGTTGGAGGGGTTAGGGGGAATGCACTCAATGCAATTTTATGGGTTGGCTCAAGCTTAGTTCATAACATAAATAATCAATTTGAGTTTATGTCTATTTGAATTGATTTGAGATATTGTCAAAGGTTGTTAGTGGATGAATAATATCATCTATGAAATATATAGTATTATTAATATGATGAATAATATCATTGATGAAGATGAATAATATCATTGAAGAGAGATATGAACCAAACCAAACTTGAGGGAAAGGAAGAATCTCCTAGTCTTTGTCAATTTCAATTGGAACAATCATATCTTTTGAGCACTAGTTGAGCTCTGATCTGATACGTTTAATTTATTCACCTGTATCTCTCTTCTGATGTTGGTTGAGCCAGCTGAACTTCAGGAACTAGTCAAATTCCTTCACCTGGGAACAAGGTTAGTCTGTATGATTCGAAATAAAGTTGTCTTATCTTCCTATAGAATTATTTCCTTTAAGTGTTCACATTTCTGTAATTATGTTTCTTCACATTTTGATAAATATGATGATAAGAAATTCAGAATATACATGTTTCCATAATCAAGTGATCCAAGCTTCTGTAGTATGTAAACAGTATGCTTTCTTTTCATCCACACTTTTTTTCAAGGTTTCCTCTTTGATACTTTTCCACGTTACTTACTGGTTTGCCCTGTTTAAAAGTTTATTATAGTTGGCTCAGGAGTTTTAGTAAAATTATACTAACAGAAACCAAAACTAAATTTATTTTTATATTTATGCTTTACATTCAACAACCAATGCGATAGAGGAAAGCAAGACTCCACGCAGGAGGAGCCGGCATCAAATATGGCCTTATGGTTGTGGCTGCAGTTGCATCAGGGTGCTAGATCAAAGCAACCTTCAACACTTAATGGCATGGCAAATTGCCTGAGGAGATTCTGAAGTTGGTGGTATGACCAAATGAATTCCACAGAGTTCCACATGTATAAAGTTACAGTTGGCTGATTGATCAATTCAAACAGTAGGATGGTGGTTATGAAAGTCAAAATCTCCTAAAGAGTGTAAAACAATTCATTTGCCAAATCAAGAGCCTCATTAGCTGATAAATTGAAAACACGACAGGGTAAACACATGCCTGTGTGATAAGTTTATGGTCACTGGTTTAGTAAGCTAAATATTCTTGATACTCCTTTTAATAAAATGATTCTTTCATTCTGAATCTTAATGTTTGTTTCACCTTTTAATTTGGTTGAGATTGTCCTAACCCATTTTATAATTTATGAAATTTAGCTGAGATTGTCCTAATTTACTTTTATAATTTGGTGATTGTTTCATTTGATGAAGATAATCAAGAAATGAAAATTTAAGTGAGATATTCTTGAAATTCTTAACTCTATGCAAGCAAAGAAAAAAACAATGTTAGATAAACATAAGGGTGAATTTGAGTCAAATCGGTTTAGACTCAACTTAGTATTTAGCTCAAACAAGCCAAACTTGACTTGAAAATGGATCATCTCGTCAAGCTCAAGCCTGGCTTCGGATTGATGTCAGGGTCAATGCTCTCCTGGCCAATGATCTTTTTCTTCTTCTTGGACAATTTTTTTTCTCTAATGATATTTCTTCTGATTGTTCTCCTTAATGTTATTGTTAATCAACTTATGCGAATTTGTCCTAGTTGTTTGGGATTTGAGTAAAACTTGAGTTGACTTTTATTCGATCTCATTTCAATTCAAATCCACCTCGAAGCAAGCGTAAATAATGTCAAATAATATTTATTTTCTTTTGTTGAATCAACATATAGATATCATGAATCATCTTAAATCTTTTAAAATAACAATCATAATCAGACCCCCCAACTATCATAATCTGGGGCCCAAACTAAGGCCCAAGGCCCACATAAGAATTAAAATGAAGCCCAAACATTGATTAAAAGCCTTCTCGTAACCTTCTTCTTCTACACTGAAATCCGCTTAAAGCAACACTGCCGATCGTCACTGCTTAATATCAACAGTCCGTTAAGTCCCGCTACCATGATGCTATTTCCCAGGTTGCTTAATATAAATTTACTACCTTAACATGTATCCCAAGTCTGAGTTATAGAGGAAAACGAATCTCACCTTATCATATCTTGAATAAAACTTTATTTATATTTGACCCTACTCATAACATTGGATCACACAAAAATGAGCATATTGAAGACTTTCTTTACCTAAAGATTTTATGCATCTAACATGGGATGATATAAATAAATAGAAGAGTGATTATAAACAATTAAATTAATAAAAGAGGATAAATCAAAATAATAATAATAATAATATCATTATTATCAATTGGTCACTAAAATTGATCAATATTCTAATAGCACTCATTTAGTTCAAGACAACCAAAGAAGACCAATCATGCTTTTGAAATGGAGGACTCAAACCAAGTACATCAATTTTGAAAATATCTTACCAAATAAGACAATAAAGCTTAGGTTTGAGTTACACATTCGAATGAATTTCCAACATCACAAGCACCATTTTTGGCAATCAAAGGCATTATTATTTATCAAACAACTCCATACGAAGCCAATGAAAAAAACATAACTCAATTTGGATGTGAAACGGGCCAGAAACAAGCGACGAAAGAGAGGCCGCAAGAAGACCCGCGCTGTGCGCACAAGAAGCAGCATTGAGTGCTGCAGTGCGCTGCCTTGCAGCGCAAGCAAGCGTGCAGGCCTGCGTGCGTTGCGTGCACTTGTGCATGACATGCTTATGTCGTGGTATAATGCCACACATTCCAATTTTCAGCCTTCTCAAGCTAGTTTTACATGCTTTGTCTCTAGAATTTCTCCAATGCTCGAGTCTTGATATTCTTGGATTTCTAATGATGTTTATCATAAATTCAAATGCCAATGATTCTTTAGATTAAATTCGAATAATTAATTCAGATCGAACACTCAAGTCAAAAATTCAAATCCAAGGCCAATTAATCAAGGGAAAATGCATGCATGCAAGATAATGACATTTTAAATGTGTTTACATTTAATTATACTTTGTAATTAGTTTTAGGGTACTTATTTAATTTTCCTTTTCATATTTTCTTTTAATTATTACATGTAATTTAAAATATATTTTGAGTTAACTAGAGTTAGTTTAACCAATGTTGTAAATTACCTATAAAAGACAAACCAAGCTCATTGTAAAAAGAGCTTTTGATGAAATGAAAATTTAGATAAGCTTTTGCTTTCTTGAATTCCATGAAGCTTTGGTGGCTCATGTGAATACTTATTTTTCTTTATCCAAATTTCCATTTGCAAGAAGGAATTTGGTGATGGAAAAACCTTGGTGGTGGAATTTCCTTTATCCTTGGTTCACCATCAAGTTGGTGGAGGATTCCTTTATGCTTAAGGTTTGTTTTCTTGCAGCATTTTAGCTTCATTTTTCTACCTTTTTTTGGTTATTATTCGATGATCTTGAGAGGTTGGTTGTTGGAGATTTGAACTTGTTTTTTGTTGGAATTGAAGTTGATGGAATTTAGGATGAATGTGACATGGATTGTGCATGAAATGTGATCAATATATGGCAGCCCTTAAACCTCTCAAATGATATCAAATGGTATTCCAACAACCCAGCAAAGATTAAGGCCAAACTCACAATAAAACAAGCAAATTTTCAAGCAAAAATAACTCTAAATTCAAGCACATTCAACTCCAAAATTAGTCACAACTTCAATCAACTTCTAGCATATCAATAGTCCACCCATTAATCCTCATTCATCCAACACATTGAAAGGTAGGAAGATGATTTTCAAGTTACAACACAAATGGAATACTTACTTAGTACAAGACTTTGCAAAAAAATAATCCTCAAGTCTAAAGGAAGAAAATCCACCAACTTGAAGTTGATTCAAGCTTAAAGAATCTTTGATACAAGCGTAAAGGAAGATCCACCCACTTGTTTCAAAGGTCACACACTTGAATCTCCACCACCAATTCTCTCTTGCAACAAGAATTGGATAAAAGAGAGAAATGGATACAAAGAACCAATAAATTCTATGTCCCAAGCAAAAGCACAAAGCTTTGGGTTTTGATTTCAATATTCAAGTCTAATTACAAAATGGAAAAAGTAGCCTTTATATAGGCTTTATAAACTAAGGCTAAAGTAACCAAACTTTAGTTTACTTTACACCAAATTACAAGTTATGAGAAATAAAATAAAAGGTCAAAGACATAGCAAATAATTCATATAATTTCTAATTAGATTACAAAATAAATCAGAAACAAATATAAAAATAGAATAATCTTGGATGCAAGCATTTCCCTTGATTAATTTGTCTTGGGTCCAAATTTTCGAATCGAATATTTGAATTCAATCCGAAAAGTCATTGGCATTCGAATTATCGTTTGAAATCATCAGGAATTCAAAATCCTCAAGGAGAATGCATTGGAGGAGTTCTGGAAGCTGAAGCATGCAAAAATTGCTTGAAAAAGACCAAAATTCCAAAAAGTGGCAGAATCCAGGTGCTGCGACGCCATGCTACGGCATGGGGTGCATAGAGCGCAAGTGCATGAGCGTGCTCGTAGGCAGGTGAGCGCGGGCATACAGGGCGCTAGGGGCGTGCGACGGTGTGCGTGAGCGCACGCTTGCATGCGCAGCAAGGCAGGAGTATGCGCTGGGCACAGTGCGGCGACACCAAGCAAGGGAAATATTTGTGTGGCTCATTTTGACTTGTTTCTTATCTGAATTGAGTCCCGTTTTTTTTCTTGGCTTCGTATGAAGTAGCTTGAAAAATGAAGATGCCTTGGATTAAAAAAAATGATGCTGGTGATGCTCAAGATTTATTCGAATATGTGACTCGAACCTTTGCTTGTTTGTTTTGTGTGTCTGAATTTCTTTGAAATCAATGGGTCTGAGTTGAGCCATCCATTGCAAGTGTTTTATTAGCCTTTCTTGATTATTTGGACTAGGAGGAGAGCTATTCGAATTCATACCAAAATGGTATGGTTTAAGGGCTTGTTTTGGTGCTGGAATTTTGAGGTGCCATTTCTGAAATTTTCATCACTAAAAATATAAGAAAAGGGCTTTCATTATTGATAAAAAAAATCCAATAAAATTAAATATCAAATAACCTTCACTTTAGGGTGTTTTCAATAGTTTCTAAAAATGTATGATATCAAAAAAATTGTATAAAAAGTAATTGTTATTCTGAATTTAGAGTAAAGTAATACTTAATTATATAATAATTTTATAATTAATACTTATCATAAATACACATAAACATTACTTTATAAATTTTTATTGACCTCGATTTTCTCGTAGATTCTTTTTAGCAGTAACCATTGGAATATACATTAGAGATTGAAATTTAATAAAAACAAAAGAAAATTTCATAACTAACACTTAGTTTCACCTACTACATGCACATTACACCCAAGAATAGTATAATAATATTATTAAAGTCTCATTACATGACTTTCTTGATTAAGACACAAAATTCAATCTTTCTGACTTTGTTTTAGGGTTACAATTGGAATGAGTCAAATTTAATAGTATGAAATTCAAGTTTGATTAATTGGATATATCTCAAATTCAAGCTCGAGTTCGAGAAAGTAGTGATGGATTCGAACTGAACCAAGTTTAAACATTTTTTAGCTCAAGTTTAGTTGTAATGAAAAATAACTTAATTTGATTTCGTTGAGTCAAAATTAACAGTAATTCAAATTCAATTTGAATAAAAGCAATTTGCTTTGATTTTAACTCAAATTTATGGCTCAAATTTGTGTTTTAATTTCATGATTCATTAACAGAGCAATATCATTTTATCTAATAATAATAAAATGATGTTGTTTTAATAATTATTTACTATAATTCAAATTGAGCCACGTTCAAACCAAATTGAGCTATCTACCTGGCTCATGAGTCAAATCAAATTAAAGTCTTTGACTCGAACTTGACTCAAGTTTGAACTAAACAAATTCAAATCAAGTAGAATAAAGACGAGCTGACTTTCAAGCTTAGGCTAGCTCAATTTAGGTCTAGTCCTATGAAATAATAACAACTGACTCGAGTTTTATAAAATACTTACAGTTATATCTTGTAACTTATATATTTTTTGTTTACCCTGTAAGTTATATATTTTTTGTTTACCCTTATATTCAAAGTCAATGAGTAAGATTTTAGGGATATAAGTGTAACGCTTTAAACTTTTAAGAATGAAATAATTGATATTATATTCAGTCAAACCGTAAGCTCAAATTTAGCTCACTTATTGCTTTATTGTACTCTTGGAATAAAATTAAAAATTAAAAAAATCTTTTGAAAAAAATTCTTTAGAAAGTTTTAATTATTGATGACTAATTATTCATTTATAAGTCTTCTCTTTTTGCCCTGCAAAAAAAAAAAAAAAAAACAATTGATTGAGTCTTTTTTCAATTGTATACTTAGACTCTGTTTCCTATTAGCTCTTTTGTGAGGAAATTTATAGTTTTCATCTTGTTCTTGCATTTTATGGGCATCAAATTCCTTTCAATTACGAGTAAGTAACATTTGATGCTTGGAACAGGACACAAGTTTTGAAATGTTACAGCTTTTCTGATAAGTTTTGATATGTATTAGAAATAAATTCATGGTCCTTTACCCATATTACTGCTCTTGGAGTTATAAATTTCTTTGATGGCTCTGATGTGTGATTATTTATTTGGTGCTCTAGGCTAAACTTGCCAAGCTATGTGGGGAACTCCTTGAGCCTACCTCAAAAGGTGGTGGTGTTGCTGGTGAAGGTTTTGATGTCACTAAAAGCGAAGATGCTAGAGTTGGTCTTGTTAGTTTCCCTTTTGTGGGGAAATCTACATTTTTAAATAAATTAACAAAGACATTTTTTGAGATATGGAAGAGTTTTTTGAAATCTTATAGATGTTTTATAGTTTACTTGATCAGTGAATAATTATCATAAACGCCACCAGCATGCTTGCTTTGTCATTGTAAATGTATTATTTTGATTGCGATTAGTAGTTTGAAAAATAAAATTTGTTCATAATCTAAGCACAAGCTAAATCACTAGTTTAATATGCTGTGAGCTAAAATTCTAAGCATCACTAGGTAGTGATTTATTCTCTACCTATGTTTTACAAATCATACTATGTACTGAAATCAACTTAGTGTGAAATGCCTTCTGGTAATTGAAATTCTAAAACTTACTACATTTTTAACTTGTGTTTTAGAGTAAAGACTTCATCTTTTTTTTTTTTTTTTTTTTTTTTCAGTATGGGTTTTCTGATGTTGAGATATTATTTTTATGAAGGGTTGGAAGCTTGGAGGGTTAGAAATCTGTATTTGTAACTCTTTTTTTCTGACTTGTAAGAGATTGGGGTGAGTGGAAAGAAGGGATAAGGTGGATGTTGTTCTTTATTCATGATGAAGTTTGACTGCTAAATTTGAAGTTTATTTGCTTCCATTAAATGTGCAACTGTATTGCATTTGTCCAAATAACTCATTCTGCATGTGGTTAGCATTGGCCAAACAGTGTGAAACTCTGTGTATTTAATGTCATTTGTGCTGAATTGGGATGGATGTGGTGAAACACATTCATTTTCAAAAATTTGTGCTAAGTTATAATTATGGATTTCTGCTGTGAATTATATTTTTCATGGTATATCGGTTGCTTCATATGAATTTACTACCTTAACATGTATCCCAGGTGTGATCACTTATAGAGGGGCTAAAATTCAGGTACTAGATTTTATACTTTTCCTTTTATTATGGGCAGTGACATGGCCTTTTGTAGTGTTAAATATAGCTCTGATAGTAGATGTTGAAACATCATCTTAGGAAAGTATATGTTATTTATGAGTCCAAATATGGTAGCACCAATCCAGGAGAATACATGTATTTGTGATATATCTATATGAATGCAAATGAATATTTATTCGTTGACATGCTTGTGTTCTCTGCTTCCCTCAGGATTGACATAATTCAATCCTTCTTTTATGTTTGGCTGTAACTGGATCTCCCTGGTATTATTGAGGGTGCTAAGGATTGAAAGGATAGAGAAAGGCAGGTAAGTCATGAGATTTATTATTGAATTTTTACTTTTGAAAGTTCTATCATGGTAGTAAAAGGTTGTAATTCTTTGGAGCCTCATGCTCCCTGGAGTTGATTTTTTAAAAAATAATCTGAGCTTTTTCTTATTGTCAATTGAATGGAACAATACTTAAATCATTGTTGTTATTATGTTGGTAGCATTAAGTAGAAGTAGAGGTACGAAAAAGCTTGCATGTCTGTATGAATGTTAATTATTATGTTAGTACAAAATGGTTATGGGTTTAACATTGACATTTTCAGTTTGCATAGTACTGGTTCATGTGCGTCTTCATATCCCCTTTCTGTCATTTCTGTACACTAAATAGTTATCAATATGGAATCGAGGTCATCAGCATTGCTAGGACATGCGATTATATCTTAATTGGCGTGACGCAATTATAGCCAATAACTCAGAAGCGTCTAATAGAGAAAGAGCTTGAGGGATTTGGCATGAGGTGATATGTTTGCTTCTTAATGTCTTTATGCAATAAACTTTTACTTTTTGATGTTGCCCTGAAAAACAAAAATCGTATCCTCTTTCTTAAAAGGTAACGCTCTTCTTTCCTATGATATCATGCTTCCATTAAGGCATTTTCTACTTAGTTTGATGCTAATCTTGTAATTTAAATTTTTGAAACCTTTATACATGCTACTGTTTGAAATTTGAGCCAGTTGTTTGTAGTTCTCTCGTCTGAATACCTTTGTATTCTTTTTTTTTTTTTTTTAATTATTCATTTATGCTAATGACAGGTTAAACAAGGAACCACCTAATGTTACCTTCAGGAAGAAAGATCAGGGAGGTATTAATTTTACCTCAACAGTTACCAACACACATCTTGACTTAGATACTGTGAAGGCAATCTGCAGTGAGTACAGGATTCACAATGATGATGTTACTCTGAGGTGTGATGCGACTGCTGATGACCCCATTAATGTCATTGAGGGCAGTAGGATATATATGCCTTGCATCTATGCTGTGAACAAGATTGAACAGATCACCCTTGAAGAGTTGGGGATATTGGATAAACTACCTCAGTCCGCCTGGTCAGGTGAGTTTATTTCGTTTTTGACTAAATCCTTGTTTTTTAAACTCTGCATCATAATTACATGTTGAAATTCATAAAAGATGAATACTGTAAATTGTGGGTTAACTAAAATTGTTAATATCTCTCTTGTATATTCTTCAACATTGACTAGCTGATGAGGTAATACACTGGTAGATTTTACCATTATGTGGTATTATTCAGTTATCTGTAATATACCTTCTTATGATTTAACTTATAATGTTTTGAATTTCTTTTCTCCTGCTTGTTTAGTAATTTATTTTATGATTTTTGGAGTGGAATCTTAATGGCCTGCAGGAAAAGATGTGGGAATATCTCAATTTGACTTGTATATACACCAAGCCTAAAAGTTACTCAGACAATGAAGACCCTATTATTCTCTCGTTAAAAAATAGGAGGGTTGAGGATTTCTACAACAGAATCCATAAAGATATGCTTAAACAGTTTAAGTAGTGAGTGTTCTTTCCCATATCTTACAACAACAACAGTTCTGATTTCTTAAAAAATGGGATTGTTGGTCATTGGAAACACAAGTTCACTTTGGACGTTTTAATTGTTTGCATGCCTAAAGTGCACAAGGATAGGAGTTAATCCTTTGGCTTTGACTGAGTTATAGAGGAAAAAAGCAGGTCTAGCCTACAGTGGTTAAGGATTCCTACTGGCCACAGCATTATGAAGTGCCATAATCAAATCAATTGATATCAGTCTTACCCAGATATACGAGCCAAGTGATGTTACTGCACTGTATCGAGGAGAAATCTTTTGGATGAAGACATTTCTCATTAATTTCGTCATAATTTAAAATTTGGATATGGTTTTCTTCCACAAAATACTACCTCATTTCTTTCTTCTATTAGCTTATGTCGTTGTTTTTTTGTTTTATTTCTTTCAAACCGAACACTTACTGCAAAAAAAAAAAATAATAAAAATACAGTGCTCTGGTATATGGGTCAAGCATGAAGCACAAGCCCTAAAGAGTTGGCGAGGTTTGATTCTAAAACTTGATATTTAAACATTCAATTTTTTTAGTTGTATTATAATTGTTTTAGTTTTTCAGAGTCCATGTTCATTCACTTCGCTAATTGAATTCTATATTTGGTGCTTTATTCTTACCAGGAACACAAGCTTGAAGATGAAGATGTTGTTCAAATCATCAAAAAGGTGTGATGGAGGAATATGTGGGCAATCAGGTAGGTTGGCATGCTAGAGATTGTCAAGTGATAGACATTTGCGATGGTGAAGTATGGTTAAAGCTCTCTTTCTAGTGTAAAACTGTCAATGAAATTTCTCGTTACTAATTGGTGCATGTAATTTAGATCCTGCTGCAAAACCTGTTATAGTAGTGCTAATAAGGATTGGTTAACTAATTTCAATATACACTACGATGTAAAATTTAATAAAGATGAAGAAAAACATAAAAGATTTTCAACATAATTTGGCCTAATGATCGAAAACCTACATCCTTGATATATTATTAAATACCCTAGACACAACTTGATTTCAAACAAAATTCCCAAGGATAGTTTGATTATTAGGAAGACTCTTTACTCTTCTTAACGTTAACATTGGGAAATAATAACTCTCTTTTTTGTGCATGTATATCTAACATACTATAACAACTAGCTTTCTATTCATCTTTCTCTGCTCTATATTGATTATTCATATTCATAAGATGAAGATGAGAAATACCATTCAAAATAATCAAATTTGGGTATTCTTAATTCAAATACGGTTCTCAAGATCTGTTTTTATTCTAATTGAAATAAAACATCATAGTCACACTAACAAAATAATCCCAGTTTGGTAAAGAGAAAACAATTTTCCCTTTTAGACACAGGCAAAAATGGGAATGCCATTTAATCAATGCTAAGTATTATTCCAGCTTTGTGGAGTTCTCACTATTTTAGAGTAGAAAGTTGTATCAGTGCTGCTAGATAATTAACGGATAAGGAACATTTAGTCGTTGCTACTGTAGCTAATCACTAGAGTTATTATGAGTCATGTGAGCAAATTCAGATAGAAAGAAACTTTTGCATATAACATTACTAAATATTATAAATTATAATTAATTGATTTCTCATCAAATATCCACTGAGAGGTGGATATTTTGTCATGTGCAAAATTTTGCTAAAAGAAATAGGCCAAAAATAAAATATTACTTATAACAAATTTTAATGAAAAATAATTGAATAAACCCATCAAGTACTTAATATTTTTCTTATTTTATAGCCATTTATGGCCCCTTTGACAGGGAAAAAATTGGAATCCAGAATTAAGCAAAATGAATTCTGACAAAATAATAAATAGGTCGTGCAGAGAAGACTTAGTCCCACGGCCAAGCGAAAAGGTAAAGCAGCAACGACCTTTGACTTACATAAATGAATGTCCGAAGGCTTATAAGTTGTAGAGCCGTAAGGTGAGCACACGGTGAACTATTCTTTCGCCTTCTATTGAAGAATACCGCGTGCTTGTCTTTTACAGCGGCGTACGCCTACTTTTGAAGAAGCATTTCTTAGGAAACACTCCCTATCAATAATAGTTCAAACTCCTAGGTTTATTAAAAGTATAACTGTGTCTACACATGAAATTGTTCGTTTGTGAAATTGGCTTCTCAAAGATTCAGTATGTTAAATTTAAATTTTCCATAATTATATGAAGTTTTAAATTCAGATTATATAAACGTTTAGGTGCTTGAGATTTAGTCTATATTTTCAGATCCTCCTAATTAAGTCTAAATTTTTTTGTTACAGGTCAAGTATAAATTTTTTCCTAATTATATAAATTTTTTGTTTACCTCATATGTGTTTTCATATTATTCTATGAATTACATGTTACATTGTAGTTAAGCAAAAAACAATCAAAATGGTATCGTTTTTATGCGTATTTGTCAAAATGATAATATTGTTTTTATGCGGCATTATCATAGTAAATTTTCAACAGCCTGATAATACTGTCAACAATCCCAAGCCTTGAAATAAAATTCTGCAACCATAATCGATGAACAGTGGCCTCAAAGCATGCCATAAACTCAACCTTCATAGTGAAAGCAACAATAACGGACTGCTTTGCACTTTTCCATAAAACCGTTCCACCCCATAGTAGAAACAAATATCTAAATGTGGACTTTCTAATATCCACACATTCAACAAAATCTAAATCTGAATAACCTATGACTTTAAGATCATCTTATCTCCTATAAGTGAGCATATAGTCCTTAGTTCCTTGTAAATATCTCAGTAATTACTTTGCAGCTTTCCAATAGTCCATCCTAGGATTACTTTGACACCTACCCAGCATTCCAACAATAAAACTGATGTCTGGTCTAGTACAAGTTTGAGTATATATTAAGCTCCGTATAATGGACTCATAAGGAATTGGTTATGTTAAGTGCATTCCAATCCATTTCTTGGAGACTCCATAACACTAAACTTATGAACTTTCTAAATTGGAGCACCACTAGCAGAGCATTTATTTGTATAAAATCTCTCTAAAATTTTTTTAATATATCATATATGAGACAGCCCTAATAATTTTTGTGATCTATCATGAAATATTCTATTCTTATCACATAGGATGTCTCACCTACATCTTTCGTTTCAAAAATTGTTACAGAGAAATTTCTTGGATTCATACATCATACCAAGATCATTGATGACTACTAAAATGTCGTCAACATATAAAATGAGAAATATAAAGTTACTTTCACTAACCTTCCAATATATACATTGATAAAGGGTGATTTTCAATATATATGTTTATGATACAAAGTTTTCAACCCACCGTTGTGTGATTCATGCTTTTTACTTCCACTGCATTATTTCAATCAGTTTCATGTAGGATTCCTGCTAGATATTCTTATTGGGAATTTGATCCTAATATTAATATAATTTACAATAATTATAAATATACTTAGAAACAAAAGTATATACAACAACAGGTCTTACACATGTAATTTTGAATTAAAGATAAAAAACATCAATCACTCATATTTTGGGACCAAAAGTGGTACTAAATATAGGAGTAGATAAACTATAACTTATAGCAAAATTAAACTATCTTCAAACATTTTCAACACAAATTTCATTATTATTAGTATCTTTAAGCACTAAAAATTTGAGAAAAAACAACCAAAAAAAAAAGATATTATCAATAAAAATAATAAATTAATACAAAAGAGTTTAAAGAGTCTAGTCTTTCAACAAGAAATAACTATAAATAAAGAGATTAAATCACTATTCGAACAAATCTTCAATTGAATGTTAAAAATTATGAGTTTTCATGCAATTAAATTAGAAAAATGATCAACTATAATCTAAAGCACACTATTAACGCAATCACCCAGCTGGGGTTTCACTTCAAAACAAAATTTAAGAGCTTGCATTGAAAATCCACATAACACATAATTATATATTAGTAGTTGGTAACACAATCCAATTCCAGGCAAGAAAATCCAGAGAACATCAAAATGACAGTCAGGGGAATCTGTGTCCATCCACATGCGAAGTTGTCAGCCCATCATCAGCTCCCATGCATGAGATAAAGCCAGCCTGAAAGCACACTGAATTGCATTAGAAAACAGACACTTCAACATTCTGGAATAGACAAGTATAGAGCGTAGAGTATGAATGTAAAGTGCAGAAAGTTAGCCGAGCAGTTCAGAAGGAAATATAAAGTGAGCTTTACCTTGAATCATTAAACTGTTATTCAGGAAGCCGCATAAACTATAAAGAATAGAATACAATAGAGAAAGTTCCAAGCTTGGGCATATAATGAAGAATAGGCAAACAAGAACCCCTGGAAATGCGGACATAACCTCATGAATTTTGTACTTACATCACATTTTCTGTCAGCGCGTCACACTTCAATTTTTTGTTAATTGCATGCAGTTCGCTGTAAAATACAACGAATATTTCCATCAATAATAACGATAATAACAATAACAACATAGTCTTATGCGTTAAATTGATATCTTACGAAAAGTTTTAGCATGTAAAATATCAAAAAAAATAAATTTTTTATAATTTAGATAAAAAAGTTAATTGAACAAGAGAAGTCAGTGAAAAGTATTGAAAAAAGATTTAACAAGTTAAAAATTAAATTCAATATGTGAGTCCATTTGCCATGTAGAGAAAAGAACAAAGTGACCCCATTTTTTCATGGCATAACTGTGAAAAAGATACTTACTAATTAATAATACATGTTGAAGACATTAAAACTACACAACACAGGGCTTGAGAAAAATTTTTATTTTCCTCTAAATTTTTTGACATTTTATTTAATACTACTTACCGTTCTGTTATCATCCATTGCTTGTATGTTTGTGAATAAGGAGACCATCTATCTAAAATTTCATATGACCTCTCAAAATTTCCAATTTTGTTATGTTCTCGGCAGCAATCTAGACAACACTTCAAACAATTATCAACAGAGCAATTTACAGTATTCAATCTCTTGTCTCTGTCTACTCTTGCTTCTCTTCTCAAATCATCATCTTTGCCATACAACAAAGTCACTCCACATTTTTTCACCTTGGATCTAGCCCAACCATTCTTAGTTCCACGTTCAAAAAAGAACTCAATGCGACCCTTGCTATTCAAATTGAGTGTAAGCAATTCCAAACACATCAAACTGATATTATATCCCAAGAATACATGGTCTGATTGAAAAACCCCTATTTTTCGCGTAAAAGTGCCACTGGAAATTTTCTTTCCGTTAACAATAAGGGAAAATCCAACCCCTCCAATTGTAATTTCTTGGTAGTCTTGTAATGATACAACAACACACAAAAAGAAACCAATTAAGTTATCATTGAGCCAACCTTCTGGGAGCTGTATAAAATCTTCAGTGTTTTTATAGGCAAACCAATATGGAATTTCGCTTCCAGGGTAACATATATAAACCCATTCTAGAAATTGTCTCGTTTCCTGCACCAAGCAAATCATCAACTTTTAACTTTTCTCAATTGTCATAGTTTCTCTTCAAAATTGTAAGAATAGTATTTCTTTTAAAATTGTATTGACTTTAACAAAAAAATAACTAATTTTGTTGATCCAAATCATATATTATTTACAGATTCCAAAGATTCAAGTTTGAAGAAGAAAGTTGGCCACCAATTTTGTTTATATTTGTTTTTATATTCATTGAGTATTATCTTTATACACACACAGTGCATTCAAGTTCCAACTTTAATTTTTTTTTTCTTTCTTTATTTTCATTTTGTACATTTATGGCAGCTTGAGGATTTTTTCTTCTTGACTAACATTATTTCATTAAAAAATTAAATATATTATCTTCTTACTTATGGTTTTCTTACCATTTCAGTTCATATGCATTAAAATTTGTCACAAATTCTAAGAATGACCAAAGCTGCTCTTTTTCTGTAAGACAATTTAGTATTTCATTAAAAAATTAAATTATTATTTACATAATTTAAAATTACAGTAATACCCATAAAGTGTAATTAAATACTTGTATTAAATACGACATTGTCAAACAATGAAAATAACTTCCTGAACAAAGTTAAAGAAAATCGCTGCTATAAAAAGAATAATTTTTTTTAAATCTTATTTATTTAATAAAACAGAGAAAATAAAAGTGATAAACTTACTTCAAAGCCATACGCCTCAAATGTTCTTCTTTCAGTCTTCAACAGCTCGTTTTCCATGTCTAATTTCAGTTTGCTACAATATAATTGGAATCCACTATGAATCTGCATACTAAACCATGAAGTTGGAAAAACTGATAATGATTCAAGTGAGATGCAATTTTGTGCATCTATTATCCTGCATGGAAGCTCCGGTAAGGATTTAAGCCTCTTGCAATTACTTAAATCAAGCACTCTCAACTTAAAAAGGTCTTTGATGCTCAATGGTAGTCTCTCGAAATTGTTTTGGCCAATAAATAAATATTCCAATGTTAGTAATTGGCCAATATTGTCAGGTAACTCTTCAATATTACAATCCTCCAGCCTTAGCATTCTCATTTTTCGGAAAACTGATAAGTGGACGAGCCGGATACCCAATTGCTTCTGCATGTTACATCTTGCCAAAGATAATGTCTCAAGGTTAATCAAATTTGCTACAAATGTTGGCATTCCTGCAAAAGTAATTCCCTCAAGTTGAAGTTCCTCCAGAGTTGTTAAATTTTTCAAGTCATTTGGTAATCTACCAAGTTTGGAACAACCCGAGAGATAAAGACATTTAAAAGATTTCAACTCACAAACACTCTCTGGTAATCTCTCAAGTCTTGAACAATTTATAAGACTCAATTTTTCTAGTCGAAATAAATTATTTGTTGATCTCAATTCTTTTATCGCAGTTCCATCCAGATATAGCTTTTCAATTGTACACGGGAGACATGGAACTGTTTTGAGATTTGAGCAATTGGAGAGATTAATTTCTCGAAGAGATTTACAATGATCACTAATTGGAAGATTACCAAAGCCTTTACAGTTTGCTAGGTTCAGGATCACAAGTTCACGGAGATTATGGATAGATGAGAAATTCTCAAGCAAATTTGTACAACCTTCTAGAATCAAGCTCTCAAGATTTGGCATGAGTGAAAAATCTGGCATTCTACAAAGATGCTTAGAGTGACTGAGGTCAATCTGCCTCAAATTAACAAGTTTCTGTACAAAAAAAAAAGAATTAAAACTGTACAAATAACATGCATATATTTACAATTTTAAAGCAAATAAAATAGCAATATGTAAGTTAACAAATACCTGGTTACCAGTCCAAAGTTTTTTAACTTTGCTATTATGCATGCGAAATGCAACAAGGTTCCTTGGATTAAACTTTGGTGGCAATGATTTGGCAGAACATCCATGCCAGCAAAGGTACCTTAACTCAGAAAAATCATATTTAAGGGCTTCAAAACCATGCACCTTCTTTTTATCCTTAGAGCTATTTTTTTCCAAGGATTTTAAGTTAAAGCGCAATGCAGAGGAATCAGATTCAGGCACCTTCTTCTCATGCTGGGACCCATAAAATTCCAAGAATCTTAGGTTTTGCATGTTGTTAAAAGCTTTAGGATTTAAATGCAACTCTGTTACTTTAGACATATCCAAGTGTATGCTTCGAATTGCTCTAGTTCCCTGATAATAAGGAGCAAAGTGACAAAAGTCATTTTTAAAATACATTAATTCAAAAGTATTTTAATTTCAAATAACATGTATATTATCTTTTCAACTATCTTATGTATAAATTTGAACTAAAAAATTACTGTTTTGGCTCTTACCTCATTATTCTTCAACACTTTAACGATATCCTCGTGATACCACAAACGACTTTGTTTGCTAGGATCATTGATTGATTCTTGCCGAACAATTTTTCTACCCATTTCTTGAAGTAAATCATGCATTCCTATGGTGCCAAATGATTCGGTTATTAGAAGAGAACTTTCAATGAGAACATTTATATAAATATGAGAGTCCAAGTCACGAGCATTCAAGATTGCTTCTATAAGATCTCTTTTATAACCTTTAAAAAAACATGCAATATCCAAAAATACATCCTTCTCTTCATCATTTAATCCATCATAACTTATTTTTAACACCTTCAGAATATCCCTTTGAGTACTACTACTTTTCAAGTTCTTTAATTTACTTTCCCATTCTCTCATTCCTCTATTGAATAAAGATCGACCTAAAATTTTAAGAGCCAATGGAAGACCTTTACAACATGCTACTATACTTGCCGATAGCCCAATGTAATCTTCTGTTGGACTCTTTTCTCTAAAGGCATGTAGCTTAAAAAGTTGAAGAGCTTTATCAAAACATAACTCTTTCATCTCGTGTATGCGATACACTTCACAAATTGTTAGCACATGTTTATCCCTTGTTAGCACATGCTTTACTTTATAAAAATACATGTTTATTTTTATTATATTTTTTAATTCTTGATATGAATTCAAATCCGAAGCCAATTGTGATTTTGGAAACATCATTATCGATCCATGCCTTGGTAACCCAAGTTCCTCTCTAGCCAATCAAAGCTATTTCGAGTAATCCAGACAAGAAAAATAAGCTTATTCGAGTTAAATCTGAGAGTTCGAAAGAAATTTTAAATCCGTTTGCATAACTCTTTTCAAAGCCTTTAGATTTTTCTTAGGCTTAGCAACAACAAAAAACGACACATGAAAGAGTCAAAATTCATCAAATGGCTTCATACAAAGCCAATGGAAGAAACAAAAGTCGAATCAGAGAGGAATCGGGTTGAAAATGCACAAAGGAAGAATTGCCCTAGCACACACGACCATATGCGCACCCATGCTTGTGGCCTTGTCGCATAAATGTGCGCATGTGCACTGCCTTACGGTGCAATAAACGATGCACACTTGCTTGTGCATGATGCGCATGCTTCTGCATGTCATTAGCACACACATACTCACACCCAACACTCCTACACCGCGGCATGGTGCCACAACAACTGTGTGCTACGTTTATTTTTCATTTGCCTGCCTGTTCAACCAGTTTTGCATGCTTTTGATTCCAAAATTGCTCCAATGGTCTAGCCTTGATATTTTGAATTTCGAATGACTTCCAACATAGATTCGAATGCTAATGACTCTTCGATTGAATTTGAGTAATTAATTCAGATCAAACACTCAAGTCAAAGATTTGAATCAAGGCCAATTCAATCATGGAAAAGTTGCATGAAGATCCAAACATGCAAATTGTGACATTTTAAAATATGTTTATATTTAAATTATGTATTGTAATTAGATTTAGGGAACTTATGTAATTTGTCTTTTTGTGTTTTCTTTTATTTAAGTTAACTAAGTTTAACTAGATTTTAACCATGGTTTATATACCTATAAAAGGCTACATTTCAATGCAAGAGGAGCTTTTTGATGAAATGAAATATTGAAAAAGGCCTCCTGCTTTCTTTGTTTCACAAGAAAGTACAACTATGTTCACAAAAGAGAAGTTATCATTTTTTATTAAATTAAGATTACATTTGTGATTATTATATTTTTAATACAGTTAAAATATGAATAAATTTTAAGAATCATATTTTCAAATTATAAAGATTTAAATTCATTATTTGAATGTATTTTTTCATTGTCCTAGAGTCATCCATGTCCGCACTTATCCAAATTTTAAGATTGATTTTAAAAAAGCCTTTGTTAAATTTTCGAATTATAAATAATTTCTTTTTTCAGATTGAAGTTTTTTTCATCAAAGATACTAAATTTTAATTTTTTTATTGAAGAACTAATGTAATATTTTTCATATTAAAAGTATCAAATTAATTTCTTCCCAAACAAAACAAAAAGATACTATTTTTATGGTATTTATTTAATATTTTTAATAAAAACGATACAAATTTAATTATTTTAATAAAAAATTTTGAAATTTTAGCCTTTTTAATATAAACAAAATCTAAGAATTTAATCTATTCAATAGAAAAATCTCAAAGTTCAATCATTTTAATAAAAAAATGTTTAATTTTAATAAAAATTAATATTTTTATTTAATTAATAATAAGTTTACCAACTTCCTTTACTTTAAATTACTTTTGTTCTTCGGATGCAATGGAAACTTTAATGGAATGGTTAAAGGAGAGTCAATTGAATGAGGATCACTTGTTTTTGTTAGTATTATTTAGTGTAAGTTTTTGTCTTTCAAACCTTAGGAGATTGAATTAAGGATTAGATTTGCTTTTATAAAACAAATTGAATTCAAGTTAATCTGAACATACGAGTTCAGACTGATTTAAATCAAACGTAAACTAAAAATTATTTTTTAATCGAGTTTGAGTTTCATCGTATCAATCTTGAATAAAATTTTATTTATATTCAATCCCACTTATAATATTGGATCACACAAGATGAGAATATTGAAGACTTTCTTTACCTATAAATTTTGTGCATATAATATGGGATAATATAAAATAAATAGAACGATGAATATAAACAATTAAATTAATAAAAAAGGATAAATCAAAATAATAATAATAATATCATTACTACCAATTGGTTACCAAAATCCTATAAAATTAAATATAAAAAAAAAACCCCACTTTAAGGTGTTTTCAATCATTTCTAAAAATATGTGGTACCAAAAAAAGTTTGTAAAAAATAATTGTTATTTTAAATTTAGAATAAAATAATATTTAGTTATATAAGAATATTATTATTAATACTTTATAATAATAATATTATTTTATAAATTTTTCATTGCACTCGGATTTCTTTAGTTTCACCTACTTCATTCACTTTCCACCTAAGAATAATATAATAATAGTATTAAAGTCTCTCTAGATGACTTTTTTTGTTACAGCACAAAATTCAATCTTTCTTACTTTCTTTTAGGGTTGTAATTGAATTTAGTTGAATCTAATAGTACTAGATTCTAATTTGATTTAATTGGATATATATCAAGCTCAAGTTTGAGTTTGAGATAATAGGGATAGATTTAAACTGAATCAAACTTAAATATTTTTAAACTTAAGTTCGGTTCTAATTAAAAATAATTTGATTCGAGTTCATTGAGTCAAGATTAAGAGTAATTCGAATTCGGTTTGAATAAAAATAATTCTCTTTGATTTTAGTTTGAATTCGTATTTCAATTTTATGATTCATTAACAAAGCAACATTATTTTATCTAATGCTAATAAAACAATGTTATTTTAATACTTATTTAATATAATTTAAAATTGAGACACATTTAAACCAAATTGAACTATCTATCTGGCTCGCAAGTCAAATTGAATTGAAGTATTTGACTCAAACTTAGCTCAAACTCAAACTAAATGAATTCAAATTGAATCGAATAAAGACCAGCTAACTTTTGAGTTTGAGCCAACTCAATTTAGGTACAATCCTATAGATAATAACAACTGATTCAAGTTTTATAAAAAACTTATAGATAAATCTTGTAGCTTATATATTTATTGTTTACCCTTATATCCAAAATTAATGAGTAATATATTAGAGATATAAGTGTAATGTTTTAAACTTTTAAAGATGAATTGATATTATACTTTAGCCAAATTGTAAGCTCAAACTTAGCTCGTTTATAGCTTTATTGTGCTCTTGGAATGAAATTAAAATTAACAAATCTCTTGAAAAGAATTCTTTAAAAAATTTTAATTATTGATGACTAATTATTCATTTATAAGTAAAAGAAATGATTGATTGAGTCTTGTGACATGTCATGTATCACTCTAGTAAGGGTTTCAAATTTATCAGTTAACTCTTCTTTCAAATCTTGTATTTGGCTCTCTAACCTCATAGCATCAATCTTCCGTGGCGATAGAAAGGATTGAGAACTCTCCCTACTAGTCATTAAGTGAATTGGTTAACGTTATAAGGAATTACGAAAGCATTTGGAATGGAATTAAGATGGAAATGGGGTTTTGTGAGTAGTATTTCCCAATTTTGAATAGTAATTTCTTGAAGGTGAATAATAATTTAAGGGATGGGAAATGGAAATAAGTGTTTGGGCTAACAGGGCTTGGGCTGGATGAGTGTTGGGATTAAGTGGATAAGTAGGGGTATTATGGTATTTTGGTTAAGGGTAATTAGGTAATTTTTGTGGTAGAGGCAAGATTTAGGGCTAATGGGTTTTGGTGGATGATTAAGCAAGTGATGAAGGATTAAAATAGACTAAAATTTGTCAGAGATGGATTAATAGATGATTAGTAAAAGGTATTCCTAAATGAAGGACAAGTTGGTACTTGTTATTTAAATGTGGTAAGACTAAGGTAAGGCTAAGCTAAATTGGGACAAGTACGTTCTTGATGAAAGTATGATGTGTAGGTTAAATTTGGGGAATATGTCTAATGGAACAGTGAATGCATACAAATTTTTCCTCCGATGTTCATCTTCTTCTTTCTTCTATATCTACTTCTAACCCAAAAAAAAAAAAAAAATTCCAGCACAATCTCTTTAAGTTCTTCCAAATTTAAGGTACTATCAAGCTACCACACACTCCAATCTAAGCTCTGATACCACATGATCCATAATCACCCCCTAAGATGTGCTTTCAACATACAAAGGTCATAACACACAACTAGTACACACTTGCTAGGATTGGGGAAAAAGAGAATGAAAGTATTCCACACTTACAATCACACAAACACTTATTTAATAATGGTTCAATGCAAGACAAAACAAGCCTAAAGGAAAACCTTCCACTAGCTTAGGTTCTTACCATTGACCTTTCTTACAATAAGATTGGATAAAGAGATGAATGACAATCCTATAACTAATAAGTACTTAGGAAAATCAAGCAAAAACATGCAAGCTTTTGAAGAGTAATTTTCTTAATTTCAAGTCAAAAGTGCTTACAAGGGAGAATTGTGACACTTATATATGTGTCTTACAAATTGAAGAAAGTTAAAAAAATGCTCTTGATACTATGTTAATAAAGAAATATACAAAAAATTAAATTACACAAAAAGTTTTCAAGGTCTAATATAGTGTATGGGAAGACGCACAATGGTGTGCTTAGGCGTGTGTATGAGTTTAGAAGAGTCACGGGAGTATACACGGGTGTGTGCATATGCATGGGCATGTGCAAAGGGTAGAAATTAGCATGGGTAGAACGCACAAGTGAGCATACGGTCGTGTGCAGTGATCTGCTTCAATTCTTCATGTATTTTTGGCATTGTTTGTATTCTTCTGAAGTTCGTGCCTTAGTTGGATGACCAATTTGATCATCCAAATACTTGAGAGAAGGTGGCAATGACTGAGGAGAATGGGGAAAACCTAAGTTAACAAAGTTGCCCCTAGGTTGCCATTGGATGCTAGGAATGTGTTGGGTGTTTTCAAGTTGGCTGATAGCTCAGAAGTTAAATTCACATCAAAAACTTGAGTTGCCATTTGTTTGAACTTAATTCGATTCAAATCCAACCTTAAACAATCATAAGATAAAATCTAATAATATTTATTCTTTTATTGAATGAATAAATAAATATTTAAATCGCCTTGATTTTTTTGGAACAATAGTGTTATAATCAAGCCCACAGACTATTATAATCTAGGGGGCCCAAAGAGTTAGAATTATTTACCTTATCTTTCAAATTGTTCACCTTATCTTTCGAGTAACTTTTCACCATGTAGCACACATTCACCTTTCATCATTGTTTTTACTCTCATCATTTGAGCCACCACTTTCACTCCAAGTGGCAACAAAAGCTTTCTTTTTGAGTTTTTTTTCCTTCCTCTTTTTCTTTAAGAGAAGACAATCTTGGCAAGTATGTATGGGCTCTCTACAATCATCCCTTTACCCTTATTCTCCTTTATTCCTTTGGATTTAGAGAGGAACTTACTAAATCTTCTAGCAAGAATACTCATGTTTTCCTCTCTAGAGTTAAAAGACTCCCAATAAGCTCATCCATGATCATCGTGACCTTTATACTCTATGTCTCCGATAATAATCAAAGAACTTTCTTTATAAGTTCTATGGTTTCAAACCTCTTCTTAAGATTTTTCAACTCATTTACAAGGTTTGAAAATCTTTTGTACATCATTGTGATATTTTTATCCTTATTCATATCAAAGAGCTCATGCTTATAGATACTTCAATCTTATTAGACTCTTTTATTTGATTAGTTCATTTGTGAGTAGTTTAGAGGATAGTCCAAACTTTATAGGCTATTTCAAATGATGAGACACGGTTAAATTCAATGGAATCTAAAGCACAATATAACGCATTTAGTACTTTAGCATTCAAACTTAATAATTTGTCATCATCATTGTATTCACTTTCATGCTTTGGTTTAATAGTAATAGGATTTAAAGGTATTAAATCACCCTTTTTAATTATTCTCCAAGGCTTCTAACTAATGGATTGAACATAAAATTTCATTCTTATTTTCTATTGCTTAAAATGCAATGCACAAAATAATAATGGTCTAATTTGACTTTGTCCTTCTTTAAAATAAACTTTGCAAATAAATCGACCATAAAGCAAGTTGATCTTTAAACTCTTAAAATCGTTAGATTTTTCAAAAACAAGAGCCTAAGCTCTGATACCAATTGAAAAACCCTAAAATGGTTAGGATAATCCTAAAAGCAGGTGAATAGAATTATTAAAAACTTTTAAAACTTGAAACCCTTTTTTTTCTTATTCACTAATCAATCAACCAAGCAACTAATTAATGTAAAGCAAATATAAAGCAAATAAAATGATCAAGAGAAAGAATGTACTCAACCAATTTCACAATGGTTTAGAGCTTTGACCACAAGCCTCCTATGTCCACTTCTTCAAGTAAAACCACTTGAATTTTTCACTAATTAAACTGAGATTGTGCCCAACTTCTTGTACTAGTTGATCCGAAATTGCCCTCATACTATAGTTTTGATTAAAGGGAATTTCACCTTTAACACTAGTTATATAGGATTACACCTAAAGTGTTTGTAAGCAAGACACAGAAATATATTATCTCTTTAGGGCTGATATATAAGTTTATACAAAGAAATTTTTCTTAAGGATATGCAATAAAAATAGTGAGAGATAATTAATGAGAATGAGAGAAAGTTAAAGGTTAAGTAGATTGCAAATTGTCTCTAACCTTTGTCACTTCAAATAGGCTCTAATTTATAACATAAAGCTTGTTGAAAGAGGAAAAGATCCATTGGAGAAGAAATAGATCTATTACAACTAGCAAAACTAAAATTTTACTCCAAGGTATAGGCATAAATAAAGTATCACAGGCATGACATTAACTTTTAATGTCTTGAGTTGCTTTTCTAACGGCCAAATTTTTCTTGGTGCTAGCAAATGTACAAGCGTGGCATAAAATTCGCAAGCGTGACTACTTGGACTCTTCATCTTACAAAGCTAGGTATAAAGCCATGCACAATACCTTGTATAAGGACATGTACACTTCATATTTTGCTTATTCACAAACATACATACATTATTCATAGGTGTATATTTTCCTTTGACTTAGACGTTTTGACCTTTCACAAGTGAAGCTATTGTTGACTTGAATGGCTTGACCCTTCCATGCATGGTTATAAGTGTGGAGTAGCTAGACTCACAGGTGTGCATTAGGTTGACATTATTTAGTTAACTATGCACATTAGTTATTGGGCATGATTAACTCATCCTAACTCTTTAGCTCTATTCACGGGACTGACTACTTGATAATCATGGGTGCACATGAGTGTTGACTTTGCTTGACTCATGTATGGGGCACATTCATGAGATCATATTGCTTGTGAATGACATGTAATTGGTATTTCACGGTCGTACACACAATGTGTACATACATGCATCACCAAATACTTTTATGCAAAGCTGAGTACAAGCAACGTCATGAATCCATGAAAATGCATGCACGAGACTGAAATGAATTATGTATAGGCATTCATGTTCAAGTCACAGTCATACATCTAGCCTATAAAACACAAAAGTAGTTTTTTCCTATTTTGGTCATGATTTCAATCATGTCAAGGTACTTACTTATTTTTATAAGAATGATTTTTTTAATTAATATAAATTTTAAGTGAAAAAATTGATAAAACATTAGGAATAACATACTATTTAATTAAAAAATATTTTTATTTTTTAATAATTTTATAACATATTTAACACCGAAAATATGCATTTATAAGAGTTGCATAATACCCCAATCTTGCCGCCGTAAGTGGTTCCCAGTTTTGCCGGAAACGCCGTTGTCTGGGGCTTTTGAATTTGTTCTACGGTATGAACTGAGAAACAGGAACCACCAGCAATATCTCAATCTGAGAGGGAAGAATTATAATTCCACGTATGAGACTCTCAAGGAGATGTCGACAACAAAATTCAATATTAACGATGGATGAAACAAACTTGAAATTGCAGGCATAAGTACTGCGGAAGGAAAATGCCAATGATGACACAAGAACCACCAAATATATTAAATAAAAGGTAATATCCCAACATATAAATACTGAGTCACACTAAATCACTAAGAAACATCAGAGTAGTATTCTTCGATAAGGAAAACTGGATCATCAATCAAAACTTAAAACATCAAATTCAGGCTTTCTGGACGGAATGCACTCTTGATTCATCCTTCATATCAACCGTTGAGGTTAGATCTAATCAAGAGATAAAAAAAATAACATCATAATTCACAGAACGACCAATTTAACAAAAATAGTTAGATATTAACTGTCTTTTTATTTTTTTTATTTTTATAAAAATGATCAAATCTAATTGTATCTATCATCAATTATGGTGGGAGACTGTTGATGTTGTTTCGTAAATTAAAGAGTTGTTTTTGGTCTCTTAATTCAATTATTGACTACCATCGCCATTAGCAGCAATGATTATTTTTCTTTACTTTTTTT
>JAJEJH010001301.1:0-16179 GCA_026122585.1 Anacardium occidentale | reverse complement strand
GTAAGTGGTTCCCAGTTTCGCCGGAAACGCCGTTGTCTGGGGCTTTTGAATTTGTTCTACGGTATGAGCTGAGAAACAGGAACCACCAGCAATATCTCAATCTGAGAGGGAAGAACTATAATTCCGCGTATGAGACTCTCAAGGAGATGTCGACAACAAAATTCAATATTACCGATGGATGAAACAAACTTGAAATTGCAAGCATAAATACCGTGGAAGGAAAATGCCAATGATGACACAAGAACCACCAAATATATTATATAAAGGTAATATCCCAACATTTAAGTACTGATTCACACTAAATCACTAAGAAACATCAGAGTAGTATTCTTCGATAAGGAAAACTGGATCATCAATCAAAACTTAAAACATCAAATTCAGGCTTTCTGCACTGAATGCACTCTTGATTCATCTTTCATATCAACCATTGAGGTTAGATCTAATCAAGAGATAAAAAAAATGACATCATAATTCACAGAACGACCAATTTAACAAAAATAGTTAGATTTGACAGTTTTTTTTTTTTATAAAAACGATCAAATCTAGTTGTATCTGTCATCAATTATGGTGGGAAATTGTTGATGTCATTTCGTAAATTAAGGAGTTGTTTTTGGTCTCCTAATTCAATTATTGGCGACCATCGCCATTAGCAGCAATGATTATTTTTCTTTACTTTTTTTAATTTTAATTATATATTTTTTTGAAATTGTTTAATATTTTTTGAAATTTTTATACTTTTATTTAATTATTAGTTATATTTTTATTATATTTTTTATGAGAATAATTTAATTATTTTATAAGAATATTAAAAGAATAAAATATCATTAATGAATAAATATTTGGAATTTTAAAAATTAAACGGTAAAATTTTATCTGATTAAAGAACTTGGGTAGAAATAAACCCCTTGGCCTTTGTTAAAACTGAAAAACCTTAATATTCCATTCGCATACATGTTATTATCCTTTAAATCCTGTTTAATTAGTAATAATTAATTCCTTAATAATTTTGCCTGAAATTTTATCCTGTTTTGAGGCTGCATTCAAATCAAACCCAATATCAACGTATCCATATTTGTATTGATTTGTTCGTTAGTGGGGGCATGTTTATATTCATTCCATATTTATTAAACGTGGATAGAAGATGTTCAAACTCATATTTATAAAAAGTAATACAATTTATATTCAATTCGATTTGTATTTATTACTATATAAAAGAATACAAACATATTTATTTTTATCGAATACAACTTGTTTGTAACTGTATAATAATCGCATTTGAAATTAAGAATGAAAATATTTTTTTCCCCTTTTCCATAATATTAATTATAGAATGACATTGTTTTCTCCTAAAGTGCAAATGAAACACAAATATACAAACTGTTTACCAAAATATTTATATTTACATTTGTATTTATTTATATTCGGATTTGTCGACAGTCAGTTCAAAATATTCGTTCAAACTAAATACGAATGCAAACCCTATTTAAGATTACATAAAAATAAAAAATTAAAAACAATTTATTTTAATTTTTAAGCCAAACACAGACGATTAAAAAAATTTTAAGAAAAAAAAACCTTTGAAATATTACAGCATCCTCTAGAGTACTACAAAATGTAGAATTTAGAAGCTGCCTTAAAAAAAAAAAGAGAAAAATTTAGTCATAATGCAGTTGGCAGTATGCATGCCAGTTGTTTCAGTCAGCCATGGCTAAAAGAATCCATCAGAGTGGTATCAATACACTAATCCCAGCCACTGGCAACGGATCCATAAGTAACCGGATTATAAAGGAAAGTATCCGAATCAGCTGGACCAGTGAAACAATCAGCATCTGAATCAGCAGAACATAATCCACCGTTATCAGCAGCGAAATTATGAACAGCATTAAGAGAACTATCAGCACCAAGGAAACTTTTGCGGAAGTCGAAGCCACCATATTTGTTGCTATGTCCACGCCGAATGCAACCATGGCTGCTGCCAGAAGAGTTCTCTGCATACTGGGTCAGCCAAGAGGGAACTTCCTGTTTTGCCTCATGCATCAGTTCAACAAGCGGCAGGTTCTTGTCACTCAATAATGCAGTGGCCAGGCCTGAATTACCAGCGCGGCCAGTGCGGCCTATCCTGTGAACATAGTCGTCTATGGTTTTAGGCAAGTCGAAATTTTTCACATGGGCAACGCGGTATGTCAAGACCTCGTGCTGCAACATCTGTGGCCACCAAAATGGGAGTGGCGCCACTTTGGAAAGACTTGAGAGCTCGCTCCCTCTCCTTCAAATTCATGGAGGTCACATTTTGACAAAACTGAAACGTCAAAGGCAGGAAAGAAGGAGAGAGAGAGAGAGAGAGAGAAGAAAATGTACCCTTTGTACTTTGTCACCAAGTATTGCTATAGCTGGAAAACCTTTCTTCGATAACCACTGTTCTAATGCATCAGCTCCTCCCTTAGTGTCCACAAATATATGAGTTAACAATTGCTGCAACATCCAGTTGGTGAGACTTAGGCAAATAAACAAATTCAAATGTATACTCCTTCGTTGCACAGAGGTCCCTGTTATGTGAATAATCAGACGATATATATATATACACACCTTGTAACTAGTTCCATTAGGCTTTTGACAAAAAAGAAGATTCAAAAGATGGCTTCTTTTTTCTATATCCTGAACTAATTCAACTCTTTGAGCTATCAAATCAGTGCTAGAACCAACATTTCCAACGGTTAGAAATATATAATCCGAAGGGAAGTCAGATGCCAGTCTCTGCAAAGTACAACAAAGAAGGTGAGAGCAAATAAAAGAGAAGCCAAACGACATATTGCCACCCAAGGTTTGGCTTATGGACGTGCCACCCACAAAACTTTTTAAATCCAAGTTGCCACCCTTTTACTGTCAAAAAGACCAAAATATCTTTTATAATATTAATATTAAAATAAAATTTAATATGAATAATATTAAAAACAAAAATAAAATAAAAAATTATTAAAAAATATTTAAAAATATAAAATATAAAAAGCAGCCACTGCCACTGACAGTGTTGTCGGCGGTAGTGGCCGCCTCTAACCTGGCTAGGTGGTCAGAAACAGCCACCTGGTCTTATGGGAGGCCGGATCTGGTCTCCATGATAGCGGAGGTGGCTAGAATCAACCATTTTTTGCCATTTTCGGCCTTCTCTGATGGCGGAGGCGGCCAGATTTGGTCGACTCCGCTGCTGGCCGCCCATAGGACCAGGTGGCTGTTTCCAGCCACCTGGTCAGGTTAGAGGCGGCCACCATTGTCGGAGACGCTGTCGGTAGTGGTGACTGTTTTTAATATTTTATATTTTTAAATAATTATTATTATTATTTTAATATTTTTTATTTTTTATTTGTTTTCAATATTATTTATTAAATTTTATTTTTTATTTTAATTTAAAAAGACCAATATACCCCTCTTAGGGATGGCAACTTGGATTTAAAAAGTTTTGCAGGTGGCACTTTGCCATTAAGCCAAACCTTGGGTGGCAATTAGTCGTTTGGCCAAAAGAGAATCCATTCAAAACAGCTTTCAAACGAAAAAATCTATTACTCCACAACTTGAAAGTCCCAGAAACCAGATTGGAAGGAAATCAAAATCATAACTGCAGATGTAATTGCATGTTAACTGGAATGTGTAATATCAGTCATATGTTTCAACAATGTGGAAACCATAGAAGCCCCAAAAGAAATGGTGTAATAAGGGTAGGAATCAATTAACCTGAATCTCATCCGAAAATGTAGCACTGAAAAGCGATGTCTGCCTTGCCTCAGGAGGCGGCATGTCCATTTGCTTTACGATCTTCCTTATCTGATGCTCAAATACCATGTCCAACATTCTGTCAGCCTCATTTGTAGAGAAACTCTTCCTCTCTCAACCATATCCACCAATCGTCCTGAAGTAGCAACTAAAGATCAACACCCGTTTCCAATTTATGAAACTGCATCATGAAAAACATTGAAGGGACTTTAGCAACACTTATTCGTAACTTTATGCTCTGTTATCTAAGGCTAGAACTATTGAGATCGTGCAAATCCTAATAATAATAATGAAAAATTGTAAACTGCCTGAAACAATAAAGGGTATCGAGGATGCATCAACTTCTTCATGGTAAAAAGAACAAGTATCAGCGCTCAAAATATAGCTAAACAAGTGCTTATTGCCTTGATAATAATGCAAAGTGGATAGAGAAACCTGTTGAGCTATGGAGGTCCCTCCATAGGGCACCACAATCCTAACCCCTGTACGGTGAGCAAACTTGATAGCCTTGTCATGAATCTAATCAAAGAACTCGAAAAATAAAAACGCGTAGGAGAAAGAAAGAGAAGCCAAATCCAAATGTATTTAACATTAAAATATTAAAAAGAAATTTTAGCCAAAATTAAATCCACCTGACAAGGCAACTCTCTGGTAGGAGATAAAATAAGAGCAGTCGTGTAAGCAATCCTGCTCTCACCACCAGAATAATGTCCGACCCGTTTAAGTCGGTCTCTCACTCTTACAATCCCACAGATAATCAGAAAACAAAACGCAGCCGTTTTCCTCTACTCTGTTTGCGCACCCGTCATCAAATCATAGATTTTGTTATTAATAAAGACCCTAATTTATTTTCTCTGAAAAATTCATAGATTTAAAAAATTTATTCAATTAGTTAAATTTTCCAAACAAAAAAAAAAACAAGTCACACCCCCCTTAACCCTTACATGGACTGTCCCTACCTATAAACTTTGTGAAAGGTTTTTTCAGCATTTAATAAAAATGTAATAAATTGGATAAGAAGCTAAATTAACCTTTGCTCACTTTGTTCATAACTTCTATTTATTGGATGAAAATGATATTTTATAATTCTCATAAACATGATAAAACATTGTGATGTGACATATTATTCAACGTAAATAAGTGTAATTCCAACCAACATAATAAAAATGAAACCACATAACATTTATTTGACCTCCCTTGAGTTCGACTTTTAGCTGTGTCTCAACTAGCCAACTCATCCGCTTCTCTCTACAAATCAAAAGAAATTAGCCACTAGTTAAATAACGTAGCTTAATTTTAATGAAACTAGAGAGAAGCTAGCCCAAATTCAAAACCCTTCTACTTCTTCTTGTTCCCATTTTTGCAAGTTGGAATCTAACTTTGATGAGTCTTGCCACTACTTCTTTCATGGTGATCCTGTCCAAAGGTGATTCTTTTGTACATTCCATAGCCAAACTCAAGATAGATGATACACATTCCTCCTTGCTAGGGAAATGTTCATCATCCCTTGTAAGCAAATTAGTGTCCACAACTTGCATCACTGTGCTGCCTAATGATTCACCAATCCATCTCCTTAAGCTCATTTCTTTTGAAAACATTTCATCTATTGGCTTCTTCTTAGTAAATGTTTCCATTAGCAAGATACCATAGCTGTACACATCTCCTTTTTCTAGATATATTTCCTTCTCTTCTGTATTCTAATCATAGTAATTATGTATTTAAACTTTTATTGTTAGACATATAAATAGTAACAAATCGAAGTTTTAATATTAAAAGAGGATAATAACACATACACCTGTCAAACTATTATCTTCTTTTATTAAAAGGGTCAAATTTTAACTTTTTTTATTGAAAATATTTAACTTTGGATTTTTTCATTCAAAGAATGAAACTTTTAAAATTTTTGATTAAAATGAGTAAACTTTCATTATTTCCTATGAAAGGTATTAAACTAATAACTTTGCTTCCAAAACAAAACAAAACAAAATAAATAATTAAAATTGTGTTTTTTAGTACATTCAATAGAAAATACTAAAAGTTTAGTCCCTTTTATATAAAAAAAAAAAATTGAAAGTTTGACTCATTGAATAGTGAAATTTGAAAGTTATCTTAAAAAAAAAAAGTTTAATCGTTTCAATAAAACAAAAGTGATAGATTAATATTGTGAATGTTGCTATAAAAAAAAAAAAAATTGTAATTACCTGGTGCCATATAACCAATGGTGGCAAGGGTCTTTGTATGTGTCATGGAATCTTCTTCACTCAAGAGCTTTGCAATGCCAAAATCACTTAAATGTGCTACTAGCTTTTCATCTAGTAGGACGTTGCTTGGCTTTAAGTCACAATGAACAATTGAAATTGAATAGCCAAAATGAAGATATTCTAAAGCTGAAGCAACATCGATCATTATATTTAGTCTATGAGAAATGTCCAAAACAATCTCCTCAAAAAACAACAATTTCTCCAGGCTTCCATTAGGCATGTATTCTAGTATCAAACATTTAAAATCATCACTTGAACAACTGCTAATGATTTTGACAAGATTACGATGACGAAGATTTCTCATTACTTCACATTCAACTTCAAAACTTGTAAGAGCTCCTTCAAAATCCAAGTGGAATACCTTTACTGCAAGAGCCATTCCTTTATCTAATCTACCTTTGTAAACAGAACCATAACTTCCTTTGCCAAGCAGGTTGTTCTCACTGAATCCATCTGTTGCTCTCACAAGTTCGTGGCAAGAGATTCTTCTCCATGTTCCTTGAGGACATAACTCAACATTGGTAGTTGACCTTGTTCTCTTTTTTATGGTATTTGATCGACAAAGACATAATGATCAGGACAACTAGGGAGATTGCAATGCTTATTGGCAAAAGAATCAACAAGAAAACCTTTTTAGTCCTTGATTTTCTATGAGTGCTTTTTCTACATGGTGGAACATGTAGTTGAGGAGTCCCACACAATGCAAGATTCCCCATAAATGATTCAGCTGAGAAATTTCTGAAGGATCCTCTTCTAGGAATTTCACCACTTAGTTGGTTGAAAGATAAATTTATATATTTGAGGCACAAGAGCGTCTCTAAAGACTTAGGAATCAATCCAGAAAGGTTGTTTCTAGACAGATCCAAGAATTTCAAGCTTTTCAAGTTACCAAATGTTTCATGAATGGAGCCTTCTAATATGTTGTATCCTCAAGAGAGATATTGTAGATTTTCTAGACTTCCGATAACTGGTGGAATATTTCTTGAAAAACGATTCCTTTGACAAATCTATAGATATTGCAACCTTAAGATTTGCAATGCCTATTGGAAGAGATCCATTCAAAGAATTTGAGGACAAATCAAAGTACAAAATATCTTTTAGGTCCCACAAAGTTGAGGGTATAGAAGAAGTTAACTTGTTGAAGCCCAAAAACAATTGTCTCAGTGTAGTGAGATTGCCAATACATGTAGGTGTGGCTCCATAGAACTTGTTTCCCTCCAAATTCAACTCAGCCATTTCATTTAAATGACAAAAAAAATCTGGAATGAGCCCTTCAAATTTATTATTATGAAGGTACAAACGTTGCAGGTTCTGCAATCCATCGATTGTAACTGGAATTGGTCTGGTCAATTCGTTGTCTTGTAGTTGCAATTCTATCAAGTTTTTTTAAGTTTCCAATCTCTTTGGGAATCCTGCCGCTAATGTTGCCGTCATTTACATAGAACTTTTCCAAAGAAATAGAAAGATTCCCTATGGAACCTGGAAGGATGCTATTTAATGGATTGTTGCCTAATGATAGAACTCTTAAAATCTTGCAATTTGTCAAATTGGAAAGAAATCTCAGATCAGGAGTAGATGTGAAGTAATTTGATCCTAAACTTATTATCTCAATATTTTTTAAATTACCAATTGTACCACGAATGACGCCTGAAAATGAGTTAAATGAGATATCTAAAAAGGAGAGCTTGGAAGCATTGGTGATGAAATCGGGAAACGGCCCACTGAAATTATTCACCCACAAGGTAAGACTCTTAAGGTTTGGAAGCTCTACAACTGATGGAAGAATTCCCGAGAGTTGATTTTCATGTAGCCCAACTATTTCCATTGTTGAAATGTTGAATATAGTAGCTGGAACAGGGCCAACTAGCTGGTTAAATGCAAGTGACAAGATCTGAAGATTATGAAGATGGCCAATTTCATACGGTATCTCACATCTCACCTGAAAATATGATAACTCAATTAATAAATTGGATCATTGTAACATCACAGTGCAATAATCTGGTTTACTGTCAATATACTGTCTATTTTGAACCATTCGATTCTACATGTGTTGATAGCTTGGAAGTTGATAAACTACTTAATTAGTTTTGTTTTAGCATATGTTATGTCCATAAATACCCAATATCTCTCCTGTCATTAGATTTGTCTAGAGTCTTACAATTATAAAATAATAAAAATAATTGATAATTACATAATCGTTTGAGAGAGGTATAATTACCAGTGAGATGATTGTATGGAAGTACTAATATCTCTAACTTTGCAAGATTGCCAACCTCCTTTGGAATTTCTCCTACAAAATTAATATAAATAAGCAGCATATTTTTTAGAAATTTTGTAAAAAGAATATTTGTAAAGCCAAATAAAAACAAACAATGATTGAATTGGATTATAATAACATAAAATTATTCTATGATAACATTATATTTTGAGAGAGGTTTAATCATCATTTATTTGTTAATTTATTTGATCCTATACTTAGATACTCGATTAATGTCAAATTCTCAATTTCTCTTGGAATATGCTCTTCCAATTGGTTATTGGCCAACCAAAGAAAACAAAGCATTCCACATTGTTCTAAATTGTTTGGAATTGGACCTGGATATGATTATCGGCAACGTAAAAGCCTTCAAGATCAGGAAGATGTTGACACATGTCTTTCGGTAGGCTACATGTCAAGTACTTGAAAAATTCGATGGTAATTAAAGAAAAAAGGTTAAAGGTGAGTGAAGGAAATAGTTTCTGTTAGGAAAGGCCAAAGAACTAATTCCCACCCAAGGTTTTCTGTAAAAATATGTTCACCCTCTAACTTTTAAAAAGCCAAACACCCACCTATTCACTATTTTTCATCCAAATCTTTTAACATTTTTGATAAAATAACTAAACTACCCTTATCAAAAAAATAAAAAATTATAATAAATTTTTTTAAAAATTAAAAATACAACCATCGTTATCGTCAACAGTGGCCACCGATAATTAAATCAGATGGTTGAAAATAATCATTCAATTCTCGGGATTTTGACCACCTGATTCCCAGGTTGTCATATCTAACCGTTTCATTTGCCAGAGATAGCCAAATCAACAACCAACATTAGAAATGGCATGTGGGGCCAAGATAGGTTATTTCTGGTCATGTTTGTTGGCAAACGTGGCTAGATCTGACCGCCTTAGGTAAAATAAGAAACGATCGATTTGAACAACCCTAGAATTAGATAGCTTTTTTTTTAATATTTAAAATTTTTTATTATTTTATAAAATTTTTATTAAAATGACAAAAATACTTTTTTAGCCGTTAAAATTTAACTGTTGACAGTTAAATTTAACCACTAACTTTGGTTAACAAATAGATGTTTAAGTTTTTGAAAATTCAGGGATAAAAATTTGTTTGAGAACCTTGGGTGAGAATTAATCCTTTGGCTGTTAGGAAATTTTCTGAGAGTGGTAATAGCTTCAGTTTTGCAAGATTTCCCAGCTCTCTAGGAATTTCTCCTACAAAATAAATATTAATCAGCTATACATTTTTTGGAAAATTCGTAATATGTTGGTCCGAATAGCATGACTTACAATTAACATATTGTCTATTACTCAGATTATTTAACCAGACTAATTTCAGATTATTAAATGATGTAAAATGTACATACATATTCAACGTGCTTTGGTGACGTAGGATTTATTTCTAAAAGAAATACCTATAAAAGCAAGTAAAAACAAAGTTGTATGTAACTTACCTTGGAGTTGGTTGTATGCAAAAGCGATCCCTCTAAGATGAGTCAAGTTTCCAATTTCTTTCGCAATGGCTCCTGTGAAATCATTGAATGACAAGGATATAATTCGCAAGCTTGTGCATTTTGATAAGGTCGATGGTATTTTTCCCTCGAACATGTTAAAATGCAAACGAAGCAATAGCAAATTGGGAAGAGTATAAAAAATGCTTGCAGGGAGTTCACCAGCGAATCTATTACGACTCAAATCAAGGTATTTCAGTCGACGTAACTGGGCATATTCCTCAGGGAGAGAGCCATAAAAGCTGTTTTTATTGAAGTCTAGACTTGCAAGGAAAGATAGATTTCCTAGTTGAGGAGAAAGCGTGGCTATGAGACCCAAGTGAGAAATATTCAAAGCTGTTATTCGAAGGTGACGAGCACCACAAGTTACCCCCATCCAGTGACAAACAGAAGAACTTTCGGACCAATTGCTGGCCAACAAATTGCTTGGATCATAGCTTATACGAGCTTTCAGGGCAAGGAGAGCTTGTTTGTCTGTGGAAATGTCGGTTACTTGTCCATGAACGAAGGAAAGTGTCGACAAATAAACTAAGTTAAGAAAATGCAGGGAAATAGATTTTTCTCCATGAGAGCAGAACTTTTGTCTAGTGTGGGCTTGGTGGCATGTATAAGTACATAAAAACGATACTTATAGAGAAACCATTTTTCATCTCTCTTACCACTTTCTCTCAATATATTACTCAATTTCTAATAGAACTTTCGAGACGTTTTTCCCCACTTACAAAAAAAAGAAAGAAAAAGAAAAAGTCGAGCTTCTAATAACTTTGCGTAGCTTTTGGGTTTATAAAGTTCACCCTTCCAGGACGTTTTGCAAAAGAAGTAAAAAATTCATGCCTGAATTCAACAAGGATGGGAGATTAGTCTCTCAGCTCGAGCCACACGGAATTTGCCAATGAGATTCACGCAGTCGTATTTTAATCGAAAATATATCTACCAAGTTAAGGAGCACTAAGACTTATAAACTGAGTTTCTGATCCATGCCAATATACAATTACAGCCATTTGATTTGATTACAGAGATAACACTAAGGGAGACTTGAAACATCCTTAGTCTTTTTTAAATGATAAGCCCAAGAAAAAAAAAAAAAAAACTACATCCGTAAAAACGAGGAAGAAAGATAAACAGAAGGACAAACACTATCTAACAAAATAATCAACACCAAAAACAGAAAGGCAACAACCAACAAGCTATACAAGCCCAAAAAAAAAAAAAGCTTTAGCAAAAAAAATTATCGAGAAGATAAATATTTACTAATTATAAATATAAATTTTATGATTTTAACGATTAATTATATATGCTCTGTAAAACCCCATTACTGCATGTATTATTATTGCTATATTATATATATTTATTATCAAAATAATAATAATAATAATAATAATAACAATAATAATAATAATAATTTACTATATTCTCTAAGAAAAAAAGCATTTCTTAATACATACAGTAGGAGTCCTACACAACTTGCTTTACAAAAATATGTGCTGTGCGGAACATAAAACGTGATGGTATGCTGAAGAAAACGCACTGTACAGTTTCTTGAATAAAACTCATATTTTATTACTAATAATTAGTATTTGAAAACATAAATGATACCGTACATCTTATATGCATGAACAATACAAAACATGTGAGCCAACATGCTATCCACTGAAAACTGAATACATATATACATACGTATATATAACTGAAAATATCGGGTGAAAACCTGCTCGAGCCGTATCCCACTCTCTCTAGCTATCTCGCGCTCCAAACTCAGCTCCCCAACTCAACCTACAAGAAACAGGAAACTACAGGGGATGAGTGACAAATCACTCAGTAAGCATCTCCTAACTCTACCCTTAGGTAGGCTCTAAGTTGATAATATTTTCTTACTCTGCTTCTATTTCATTACTGCTAATCTAGTTGTAGTTTAATAGACTTTACTTTGCCTATAGCTAGTCTGACTGCTCATCTTATATACTCAACTTAATTCATTACTAATCATATAAATTATTCCTCTCTAGCTTGACTTACTATTTGAACACTACCTCATGTTATGTCATAAGTACGTATATGAATATACGTAAACAACCCAATATGAAGAGGAATCTGAGCGATGCTGCTTAACTTACTAAGTTCTCTTTTTGATATTCATTATCTTGCTCTTTGCTCATTTACTGTTTTGTTATAGGTTTATTCTATTATACATATAATACTTGTACATACTTATATCTTTGGCATTTCATATTCTGTCTATATTATTGGTTATCAGCTTGTCTGATAATTCCTCTATTTGTTTGCTCTTATGCCACGTATGATATGCTTTGAAGTATGCTGAAATCATGTTTAATGATGCTAAAAATCATAACTGGGCCCTTGGGCCAATTTACTGAAAGCATCTTTCTGAAACTGTTTTACTACTATGCTGTTGGGATCCAAAGATCCTAAAATACTAAAAATACTAAATAAAGCTGTATATAAAATCTCTATGTATTTGAAGATACTTACTGTGTTGATCAAGTTGATGAAGACAGAGATTCGGCATCTTGGCCATGTGGGCTGAACAAACCAATGATGTGCTAGTAAGTTGAAATATATACTATACCAGTCCTCGGACTAATAAGCTGAAATTGAACCAATTTGACTGTAGTCAGAAAGCTGAAATCCTACAGATGCCCCCTCGAATTCACCCTTACTAACTAACCCGAATATCGGGCTATGACACTGAAAACTGATGCATAGGGATCCTTTGATCCCTTTATCTGAAAACATTGAGTTAGCATGCCATGTCATGTAATGTATATCATGCATGATAGATTATCATTTCTTTCCTTCTGATTACATTCTAATCAGAAATACATCTATTATAGTTCTGTTCCTTATATTCTTACTGTTCAGATAACTTATTAAGTATATTAATAAGTTTTACATATACTATTCTGTATGTTGTATTATGTCTTTGTATTTGTAAGTTTCCTGTCTTTTAAGTTTCATAACTGTTTCTGTTTCCTGATCATGATCTATTATGTAAGTTGTTTCTTCTCTTATTTCACTTAAAATACATGATATGTTTTGTTATTACTGATATTCTGTTGAATGAAAAAGAAATCTCTTATTTTCACTAGGTGCACGGGCATGCACTATTAGATGCACGAGCATGCATTAAGGTACACGAGTCGTGTGCCAGTCGTGCAGCCTAACCGTGCTAGTTTTTAGAAATTTAGTTATTCTCTTTTCTTCTGTTAACACACGACCGTGACCCTCAGGCGCATGGTTTTGACCCTACTATAATCTAGTCATGCACGCTTAGCATGCATGACCGTGACCCTACTAGAATAAGACTACACGGGCCTGTATCCTGTTCTGTTTCGATTAAACATACTATAACATGCATGCATGCAACATACACTGTTATTAACATATTTCCCCCATCAATCGCAGCCAAATCAAACTAATACCTTTCTAAACCCTTAAACACACACATACATGCATTAAGGGAACTAAGCATGCTTCTATCACCAAATCTCTCATCTATTTCATCAACGTCATCTCATAAACATGTTATTAAGCTGAAAACATCTATAACTGAATCAACCCAATCAAGGAAATATAAACTATGGAAACAGAGAAGAAGGTAAGAAGATACTTATCTGGAACTACTAATAGCTTCAATCTCTCTATCTCTGGCTGAATCTTAGCTGGATTAGTTGTTAAAAGTTGGCTAATCTCTCTTTCAATTTGATTAGGGTTAGCTGAAAAGAAAGGAATGAGAAAATGGATAAGAAGATGGCTAAAACGGGTGAATAAAAAATCTGACTTTATATATCAATAGGCATGCACGGGCGTGCATTAAGATGCATGGGCATGCACCATGCATGAAGAGAAAGGAACATACGGGCGTGTGTCCAAAGACGTGTAGGATGTAGCATCCCAGGTTTTAGAAAGCCCTTAGGGGTAAAGTTTTGGGGGTTAGAAATAGAATACAGGAATAGTTTGGGAGTCTAGAAGAGTTCAGGGGTGAGTTGGTAGTTTTTCAGAGCTGTGTGGCCTTTGTATGATTCTTTTAGGAAGGTTTCAATCATGCGAAGCGCGGGAAATGGATTTCATCGATTTTCCCTTGGTGCACTCCCGTGCATCATGCCTGCACGCCCGTGCAGGTGGGTAGAAAAGAGAGAGACGGGAGAGTTATTGCATTTCTCACCCATTTTCAGCCAAGTTTTCTTCTCTTGTTCAGCAGTTCCCAGCCCTAGACGTGAAATCTAGCTTCCAGCGGCTCCTAATCCAGCTAGAGATCAGAGAGATCAGCTTAAGAGATAGTTTTCCAGCAGCCATGTCGAGAGGTAAGTTTTCTCTTACTTCTTCCAGCTTTCCCAGCTTGTTTGGTGATGCTTGGAAACGTTTGCCGGCGTTTCCAGCATATTAGAACATGTTGTGTATGTTATATGATGCCATGTTGATGATATGTTGCTTTGCTTGATGATTTTTCCACCCAAATGCTCGCATGCTTGTTTGTGTGTGTTTAGTGAGAGAAACATTGGTTTTTGCATGGTGGAATCAGTAATTCGGGATGGATGATGAAATTGATGATGTATATGTGTATATGGAAGTGCTTTGTATGCTTGATTTCAGTTAATTTCAGGTTGGATGAGTTTTGGATGGGTTTCCAATAGTTTCAGGCGAGCCATGTCTAAGCAAGACAAGGCGCACGGCCGTGTGCCCGCAAGAGCACGCCCGTGTGCCCTTGTCTCTGCGAAGGCACAGTCTGAAAAGCTGAGGACACGACCGTGTGTCCTGAAGGACACGGTCGTGTGTCTATTTATTGCATGAAAAGGCCAGTTTATTCCAGAAGCTAGCACGACCAGACACACGACCGGGGTACGGTCCCGTGTGTCTGGGCACGACCGTGTGCAAGTGCATGACCGTGTGCTTTTCCCTTGCACGGTCGTGTGTCTCTCTTGCACGCCCATGCGTCTTCTTTGCACGCTTATGCGTTAGCTTGATTTTTCTAGAAAAGGCAGAAATGACTTATTAAAGGTTTGGTAATCCATCCAAGGGCTAATAATCATCAGATAATCTAGATACCAGATAAGAAATGCAGCATATGCATTCATAGCATAGCATATAGTTTGGAAAAGGATCCAGAGATCCGAATTCAATATATTTCAGCATTCAGAACCCAATATATGGGTTTCAGTTTTAGGGTGAACTCGAGGGGGCATCTGTGGGACCCAGCTTTCTGACACCAGTCAGATTGCTCAACACAGTTTTCAGCTTTCTAGCCAGTAGCTAGAATGTTCAGCCCACTTGGTCAGGATGCTGAATCCCTGTGTTCATCAGCCTGATCAGCATAGTAGGTACCTTCAGGTACGTATAGAGATTCGCATGCATGCATGCATATTCAGATATCAGTATCATACCATGTCATGCATTACATGAAATGGTAATAATGAGAAACAGCAATCCAGTATCAGTTCAGCACCCGTAAGCGATTAGATGCATGCATAGGGTCGACCAGGTATGTATGCCCTTGTTTGTTGCTTGCTTGGGTCGAGGGAAGTAAGGAATACTTACTGGGTGATCTTTATCACTCATCCTTTTCCTTCTTCCTTCCTTTTCAGGTTTTGTGCTGCTGGCGAGGAGCAGATGGACTGAGACTTACGAGAGGGGACCCCACACACAGTTTCAGTTGTATTTACTTTCTTTCAGTTTTGGACCTGTGAGGTCTTGTATAGTAATGTAAATGTAAACAGATGTACAGAACAGTTGTAAATGTTTATATAGCCAGTTTGGGCTCATTGTATATTTCAGTTTCAGTTCAGCTTCCGCTTGTGATGTAATTTAGTTCAGCAGACTTATTTCTTTTCATAGGATTCCCGTCTCGGGTACCCAATTTCTAGTTTATTGAATAAAAGAACAGTATTCTTCAACAGTAGGGGTACTTGGGGCGACAGGTCCTACATTGTTGGTATCAGAGCATTTCTCTGTGCCATTTTAGTAGATATTTGAGCTTGTAAGTGTGTGGTGCCCATTTTCTCTCCTTTACAGCCATCGTCCAGACCCTCCTCACAGCACAGTCAGGTATTTCTTTCCAGCTTTGATGTGTTTTACGTTTCTAACCCCTATTTGCTTGTGATGCTATAGATAGAGAAGAGGAATATGTCCCTAGATTTATAGATGAGGCCAGTAGTAGTCCTCCTGTCCATCCCATGAGTGTGAGTGGGGGGCGACGATCTCAGAGTTCCTCCCATGTGTCTGTCAGGCAGGATCAACTCAGAGAAATGATAGGGGAAGTGGTCAGAGAGAGTTTACAGCGGGCTGGTGTGGGTATTGTTCAAGAGCCAACTAGAGTTAATCCCCCTCAGCCTGAGATTTATCAGTCTTCAAGAAGA